>JANBVN010000196.1:0-57871 GCA_030052785.1 Coniochaeta hoffmannii
CGCGCGAGCCTGACCAGCTCCCCGCTCCGGTCGCAGCCCACCAGGTACACGTCCCGGTTGACCCCGAGGTACTTCCCGTTCCCGCACCCGACGTCCAAACCCAAGCTGCCGGGCGGCTGGGAGACGAGGAACCGCGCGATCAGCGGCCACGGCTTGTGGCGCGTCGCGCTGAAGTGCGGGGCTATCTGGCTGTAGACGCCGTGCACGTGGGTGGCTTCGTAGAGGTCCGGGTCGGCGGTTGGGGCGGAGGCGGGGATCGGGGTTGATGGTTGGGCGGCGTGTGGTTGAGGCTGGGGTAGGGGTGTGGAGGTAGAAGAAGGAGGTGGTTGCGTGTCTGACCTGGGAGGAGGGGTTGGAGGGTGCGGTGAGGGCGGCATTTTTGTTACACCGTTGCTGGTATTATTTGTTTGTTTGTTCTGTTCTCCTAAGGTGGTGTATGTGGTTGCTTAGAAATGCGTTGAGGGGGGGCTCGCAGGGTTGATGTGAGACGAGATTTGCGGGTGGTGGTGCAACGCCTGTCGTGCAGCGTTGAAGATTCTGACGTAGCGTGATTCTAGCGACGCTGCGGAGGTTGTTCAGCATGCGGTGGATGAGGACCCGATTTGCGAGCCACTCAACCTCGCATAAACTCCAAATGAGCTGTGTTGACCGCTAGGTACCTGAGTAAATCCAGGAGTTCCACCCTCAAGAGACAGACAGTGCAAGGAACCGAATCTGGCGTAAAGTTCGGTCAGGGAATACGGAGGATCATGACGCTGCTGTTCTGTGCTGTGGGTCGGTTGGTGAGCTGCTGTCTGCTTAAGGTTGGTGAACCGGTCCATTCTGGCAGTGCACCGCTAGTACTATCCACACCGTCACTGTCTTAAGGGGCGGCGGCAGCAGCAGAGATACTATTTGGAATGAAGATGAGCTGTTGCTGCGCGGTTGATGCGGGGATAAGTACTTACCGGCTTATTGTCTCTGAGAACTGGAGGGGCGGGGCATCCTGAGACCAACATGCATAGGGCTGCTGAAGCGGTCTGAGCGTGCTTGAGCATTGCAGCAACTTACATGAAAATGGATAGAATGGCTCTGGGGGTGTGATTAACACTGGTGAGGAGGTACGGCTGTTGTTAGAATGAGCAAAGATATACGCAGTCTCACCAGGACATGCTGCGCCACCCCCCGGATCTGCGGATCGTAGTATTACGCCTCGTGTGACATTCATCATGTCCGTAGCATTATAGCTTGTTCTCTAGATGTATGTGAATATCGTCCACAGCCCTTACATTCACCTCTTGCCCGTGTTTAGAGGACTCTCCGGGTCGAACACGTCCGTCGTGATCAGCTCAGGGTACTCCACGCCGCCCTGCTTCAGCACCTCCTCCATGGTCTCCATAATCACGATACTCTCACTCCACGGGAGCGTCGCGCTCTCCTTCTTGCCGTCCCTGATACACCGCGCGCACTCGTCGGCCTCCCAGAACATGCCGTGGCCCCAGTCGCGCTCGCTGTCGTGCGGTATCGGGCACTCCACCACCTCCACCTTGCCCGGCTCGCTCTTCTTGATCACCTTGTACTGCAGCGGCCGATAAGCCGGCCCCGTGACCTGGATCTCGCCGCCGGACCCTTGGATTCGGATCGCGGGCCCGCCCGTGTTGAGCCCGTCCACGTCGGTGCCGATCCGCAGCGCCGTCAGGCCGATGCCCATGCTCTTGTGCTTGGGGAACTGCAGGATCATGCTCGTCATCTCGTCCGCGCCCGTGTGGTACTTGTTGATGGCGGACACGACCTTGGGCGCCTCCTTCTCCGCCTCGGGCTGCACGTGGTACAGCGTCTGGAACAGCCAGGTGAGGGAGTAGATGCCCAGATCCAGCAGCGCGCCGCCCGCTAGGTCGAGGTTGACCATCCGGTGCGAGTCGTCGAAGTCGACCTTGCCGTTGGGCAGGTCCTTGTTGAAGGACAGATCGGCAATGACACGGTACACGGGCCCGATGACGCCCAACTGCACCAGCTCCCGGACCTTGATGCTGAGCGGGAAGTAGCGCGTCCACACGGCCTCCATGAAGAACACGTTCTTGGCCTTGGCCGTCTCGACCAGCTTGCGGGCCTGCGAGGCGTTGACGGTCAGCGCCTTCTCGCACAGCACGTTCTTGCCGGCCTGCAGGGCCAGCATGGCGTTCTGGAAGTGGTGGCTGTGAGGCGTGGCGACGTAGACGATGTCGACGTCCGGGTCGGCGACGAGCTCGCGGTAGGAGCCGTACGTCTTTACGCCGGAGGGGGCGTCGACCTTCTTCAGGAAGTCGGCAGCCCTAGATGCGTTGGTGGACGAGGCGACGGCCACGACTTGGTGACGGACATCGTTGACGCCGCGGACGGCGGGGTTGGTGAGGAGGTCCTTGACGAACACTGCGGGGCGAGTCAGTGAGTAGCTGCTGAGGGTTCAAGGGGCGCGAGACTCACTCTCGGCGATCCATCCGGTCGCCATGATACCCCACTTCAGGGTGAAGGGCGTTGAGCTCGCCATGATGCTGGTTTATCTGTTTTGAAAGCTTCAAACTGAACGATTGTTAATCTCACGGAGAGTATGGAAGTCAGCCAATATTCAGGAGGATTCAAGCGTAAACAGGGGACTGGAAAAAAGGAAGTCAAATATGAAAGCTCCCCACGAACTCCAAAAAGAAGAAGGTCGAGATGAGGGGTAAGGTAGAAGCTGTCAGTAAGGTAGCAATCTATTTACCCGCAGTAAAGGTAAAGCTTCGGTGCTACTGGACCCTAAGGCGCCGGTGTAGATAATGCCGATATCGATATCGGAGGACGTCATTGCCAAACAACGGAATGAAGTCCGACGGGAGCTCCACCTCGCATTTAACCATTGCAAGCTCCAGCCTCCGAGATACGAGATGCCTAGGTAGGCACCTACGTGACTCCTTGGACTTTTAGCGGCATAGGATAGCCATCTCCAGCTGCAGTCGTGGCTTGTGGTGAATTGGTGATATCTTTGAGTGGTATAGCTTCCGGCTGTAACAACAGGGATCGAAACCAAGCACATTTATCAGCATATCGCTGGTAACAGACGCGGTGGCGCTCAAGGTATCTCAGCCGTCCACTCGGAAGGGCCGCACCGCCTCAGAAGTCTAAATTCCTAGATCAAAGTAACACCAGCTTGCCACGTGGCCAGACGTGGCCAACCTCATACTATTCCGCGCAAAAGAAGCATTGCGGACACCCGTACCGACCTGACCGGAGAAAGCATCGTAGAAAGCGCACCCTAAGCCCGACAGCAACCATCACCCCCTCATAGCCTCAACAAACAACTCCCTCATCCCCTTCAACATGACCGCCAACTCCCTCGTCTCATTTACCTTCTCCAGCACCCGCTCGACCCTCCCCTTCTCCAGCTTAGGCCGACAATGCAGCACCTCGTAATCCCGCCCACTCGTATCGAGCTCAAACCACGCCTCCCTCTCCCAGTCCCTCTCGTCGACATGCGTATACACAAACTTGAGCCTGTCGTCCTGTCCCGCCCCCTCGATCCTCAGACACAGCGTCGTGACCCAGAAGTCCAGCTCGGGCACGTTGAACCGGCTCTGCGTCTCGATCTGGCGCTTGTGCGCCGCCTGCGCGGCGAGCCTGGCCTCGATCTCGCGCTGCGTCGACGCGATCTGGGCCTTGAGGGCGTCGCGCGCCGATACCTGCGCGTCGTGCTGCGACTGTAGCGCCGAGATGGCGGATTGCATCTCGGCCGTCTCGGCCGTCTCCTTTGCGATGGTCTGCTGGTGGGTGTTGGTCTTAAGCTGCAGGATCTCGATGTCTTTACGCTTCATGCGTTGGTCCTCTGTTTCAGGGGCGCGATGTCAGTGAGTTGTCCCGGTGTTGTTGTTGGGGGGGAAGGTTGTGGTAGGTGTTTTGTTTACCTTGCAGCTCGGCGACGTTCATGCGGAACTGGTTCCTCTCCTCCAGCACGCGCTTGCGCCCTTGCTCTATGAAGGCGTCAAACTTGGCGGTGAACTTTGCCATGCGGTCGCGCAGGTCGTCAAAGCCGAAGTCGATGCTCGGCAGCGTGTCGGCCATTGAGGGACCTAGCGGCTGCCGGCTCGTTGAGTGTGACGGTTCGAAGACGGATGCCATCTTGTCGCGTCGCTGGTTGCAAAGTGGTTGGTGTTGTAAGCATCGGTGGTCTCCTAGAGATTGCGCGCGATCGTTGCAAAGCTGTGGATGACTTGAGGATAGCTCTTCGATGGCCTTGTCGCGGTGATAATCCAATTTGGGCCCACGCCGGGGAACCTAGTATTGACTTTGAAAGTGTGGTTGTCGGAGAAACGGCTGCGAGGCCCACTTTATTTGCGGAAATGTCGGCTCCACCTGAGCTTCCCCTTTCGGTGAGAGAAACATCGAATTCTCAAAACTTCAGCTTTTCGAGCTGCATTGCCGGATCCTGCATTGGAAGCCTCCATGTTATAGCCACTTGACCCTTTTAATCGATAAGCGTCCATATGCGAGGCAAGGTGACTCTCTCGCCAGCATTCGTGAGGCACATCACCACATCACAACGACGATGAGAATTGACCATACACTTCGGCCCGGATCCCTTATTCTTAGCCCAAATGGCTGACGTCAAGAAGAATGCGTCTTCAACGGAGCGTCCGCTACCCAATGTTGCCATCCAGCACCGCTTGAACCACATAGGCTTCGGCAGTCTTGGGAGACTAGCTTACAGTCCTGTCGACGCCGATGACCAGCCAGTCGGCAGGTTACAAACAAGCAGGTCCGCTGGCTCTAATCAGCACGTTGGACTGGTCTCTCGTTTTACCGAGGTTCTGCCTCCTACACGGTCAGCGCTGCCGGACGAATTGTCTGGGCAGAAGCCGTCAGACACTGCAAGATCCCAGAAGAACTGGTTGCTCGAGACCCATCCTGAAGCGGTAGCAGGAGGTGACCTAGACGTTCGGAACTTGGCAGATGAACTGAGAGCTTTGAAAGCTGCTGCCTCTGGAGCTACAAGTGGCACCACATTGTCGCTTCTTGCTGTCGGCGAGATCACCAACCGCACGGATGCGCATTCTGGCACCGTTGGGCAACCAGCCATAGCCATGGCAGCCGGTGAAGGAGGTCACATCTTGCGTATAGTGCCCCTTGATCATGCGGATTCTGCGTGGACAGACGAGGATCTGTCGGTGCGTCTTATCAAGCTCTCGACGAATGCGAGGGGGGATTGGGCCGAAGACGGAGTGCCAATCACACTTATCAAGTTTGCTATTGACGGCAGGCGTTATGATCCTATTCGCTGGCTGCTTTTGCAGAGACCGACTGGCACTGCTCTATTGGAGCCCGAGATCAACGTCATGCCCTTTCAAGGTGGCGTATCGGAGTATGAGCAGAGCCATCTCTATTCTCAGATGCCACGATACGTAGCCGCGAATCCCCTCATTACCATTCAAGCGAAGAAGACCGGCGGCAATGCACACGTGGATGCTTGCTTCAACCCGGCCGTCCGAGGAAGATTTCCTCAGCTGGCCATCATCGACAGACTCGGCCACTGGTCCATTTGGGACATCACCGGTAGCCGCTCTGCCGCACCCAAGATTCTTCAACCGATAGTAACGGCTCGAGGAAGCGTCGACCTCGGCCCTAAACCAAGCTTGCAGGCAATGCTTGGCAAAGATTCACCCAATCATAGGCTCCTATATGTGCTACCCAAGGGCGGGCGGCGTGTGAACCGGGAGCATGAGCAAGAGGATGCTGAGCATCAGCACGGAAGCCTCTACTCCAGATCGCCAGTACGGTGCATGCATCTACTCGTCTGCACTGACACGGATGTGCGCCTATACGACGCCAGCCATGGGACGCAAGTGGCCGGTATCAGAGTGGTCAACGTCAACCGAGCCGAGCGCATCGTCGACATGCAAAGCTGCCCAGTCTCGCCTGCTCAAGCCATTGTACTTACTACATCGTCGCTGTACTGGATCGAAACCAAGCTGGCAAGAGATGGACAAGCTCGCATTGGCGTCATCTGCTCCTTTCCGCATGATAGAGGGCCGGATGGAGGATGGCTCATGCTGAGCGTGTCTCCTATGGCCAGCTCTGGCTCTCCCCAATCTTTGGCGGTCTTTATCGTGTCTGACGAAGACAAAGGCACTGACTTGTTCATTTTGACCAAGCCGACCTCCAAGGAGGTGGCGCACGCTGTGCACCAAATCGTTCGCGCAGACTTACCAGGATCGATTCGATCCATTCTTACAGCAGCCCTTCCGGTCGGACGCAACGGAGACGCCAAAGCCATGTCTACCAAAACCGGCCCAAGACTCTCTCAGCCAGTGGATAGACACGTCTTTCAATTGTTCGGCCTTAAGTCTGACCTGAGCTTAGGTTCAGCCCTGCTCGTAACGTCGGATCGACCACTTCACAACCGGAGCCTTCAATGCTCGTTTCATGGAGAAAAACAGTCTGATAAGCTCCGCAAGAAGTTCCTGCGACTACTGGGTAATGCCTTTGTGGTCCCGGAGAGCTACGATGACCGGCCAGGAATCCCCGTGTCTGACAGGGAAAGTGAGCATCACGAAGCAGACCTTGACGAGATTCTGGTTACGAGACACGATGTCATGGATCTTCAGGCGGCATGTAAGCGCTTGAATGAACTGGCTATCAGCGAGGTTACCCCGGCAAAGATGTCTAGACAACTTCTGGCAGGAGTTATCCATCAACGTGGCATGGAAGAACTCGGGGACAGCGAATATATGCGTATCCGTACTCTGTGAGTGACCCTAAACGCCAGAAAGATTACATTCACCCCTACTAACAAAGCCTAGATGCGAGCTGGTGGGCGACAAGCTGAACGCCTGTAACCTCGACACACTGGAGGAAGAGTGGACAGATTTCCGGGAAGAATTGCCCAGCGCATACGAAGGAAAAGTCCAAGTGACGGACTTGGGGGGTCTCAACCTGCCAAGAGACCTTCAGAGCCTGACATGGCAGCTCTCGATGCTCTCCTACGTCAATGAGGACACGCCAGACCCCGACAAGGAGAAGCAGCGCAATCTCCTGCGCCATCTCTCGGGCAAACAGTACCTCTCCCTCTTCGGAATATCCGTCGCGCCTCTTCCAACCGGCCCATCCACCGAAGCAGAAGACGCGGCATCCCAACGAGCAACCCAAGCGACCGACGACGAGTCCTTCCTCCCCTCCTCACCAACTCCTTCAGGCACTCAGTCCCGCCACTCCCAGGACCGGATGGACATCGACTCGGATCTCCCCTCCCGGTCATCAAACCAAGGCCCCTTATCCCGACTACGCAAGTACATCGACATCCCCAGCAACCCGGCCACAACCCCACTCTCCCATCCCTCCTCAACACGCCTCCTCTCCCGTTGGCCTCCCACCCACACGGACCCCTGGTCCTTCGTCTGGGAAGAAGACGAAGGGCCCCTAACGGCCGAGGACGAAGAGGCGATCCAGAGGCGCAAGAGGCGCGAGGAGGCGCGCCGCAGGAGGAGCATGAAGCAGCGCTTGTCGATGGGGCTGCCGGTCGAGGATGAGGCTGGCGGCCCGAGCACGCAGCCGGCGTTCGCGGGGACGCCGAGGGCGGCGATGTCGAGCCAGCCGAAGGGGCTGGAGAGCCAGAGTCAGGGCTATAGCCAGGGTCTGACTCCCAGGCCGAGGATTAGTATGAGTCAAGTTGTGCCCGGGGCGTATGGTGGGCGGCCGGGGACGGCGAAGAAGAAGGCTAGGAAGAGTATCTTTCGGTAGGGTGGACGTTAGGGGAGGAATTGGTGTGGAGGTTTGGGTTGTGATCGTAGACCAGTTGCCAGACCACGGTATGAGGAGGTGACGTTCAAGCAACGTCGTGGTGGTAATTGGTATCTGGGAAGCAAGGGGGTATCGAGGCGTAGCGGGAGGCCAGCATGGGTGGAGACAGATATTGCGGGCCGTGCCGAGGACTTCTCCCTCCGGCTGGCTACGTGGAGCAAATGTAGGAGCCGCCCTTGGTTCCCATCGCAGTGTGTCCGATTCAGGCGTCGCAGGGTTCAGATATGTTGTCCTTCTGTTCGATAATTGACCAATAGCATGTTTCCCGTTATGACAATCGTGAGGAATCAACTTGAGAGCAGGAGTGGTGGAGATGGTCTACGTGATTCTAGTCTAAGTCTAGTGCTAGGTGATGGAAGATGGAGTAGATGCTCGAATCCTTGACTATCGCTAATACATGCTATAGAAACAAGGAAAGAGTCACGAAGGACTGTCGCCAATCAACACATTATATTCTGACTTTTGCACCGATTTGGTCACTGCTAACCACATGCGTTGCAGAAGCTAGAGGAGCGACGAAGGTAAAGAACAGCTAGGATCGCCTTCGCCTCGAAACGAAGACTGTTTCAGTAGAGCCTTTGCCCATGCGCAAATGCCTTGCAGCAACATCGGGCAGGTTGCCCAGGCGGCAATGTCGACTTTGATAGTAAGCTCGGAGACCAAGGAGGGGCTGACTGACAGTGAGGTCCGCACAGGTTACCAGCGTCATCTCCGTGTCATGAACCCAGCCCAAGCTTAAGCTACGCTATATATAGGACGTTACGAAGTATACTAATATGCTCAGCACCCCAGTAGGGAATATGCTGGCATCTACTCGTACTTATGAGCATCCATTAACAACATGTTCCAGAAACGGAAGCTCGGAATCGCGTCGTTAAGGGGGAGTCATCGGCGCCCGCTGAGGTCAGCAGCGAGGGAAAAGGAGCACCATTAGACCGTTTTGGGAAATGCTAAGCCTCGAACCCCCCGCGTACTCGTTTTGCTTACCCGTACCTTCGCGTTTGACACGTGCGCGGTCAGATTGAGAGAAGCTGACGGTCAGCGTAGGATTAGGATTCAGGGTACTGAAAGCCTCGCAGCAATTGGAATCAAGACAAGTGGGGGTGTAAGACGGCGGCGACCATGGAGCCAGCTGAAGTGTGTTGATCCTCGGAGGTTTCGGTCGGGGTGAGATTCGTTGTGAAAGGCACCCACCGACTTAAAGATGCCGTCGACGTTCCCCAGGAGCCAACATGGTGTGCCTAAGCTCGGACAACTATGCAACTCATCGGCGCTTGGGTCTCGACAGAAAAGCAGCACACCTCATCATCGACCTCCAGCTTAACCGACACAGAAGCCAAGATGGCCGACCTCGCCGCCCTAATGCTAGATCTCAACGGTTCCGCCTCACCAATGGAACACCGCACACCACCCCGGGGCAATAGTCCACCCCAGCTGCTTGCCACCGGCGACAGCCGCCACGGGGTAGTCACCTACTCCTACGGCGTCACCACCCCGGAGCACAAGCAAGCCAGGCTCGACGCCTTCCGCAGCCTGGGAGACGCCTACGCCCCCTCTGGCGCTGTCGAGACCGCGGCGGAGGATGTGGCGTACTACAAGCTCATGGAGGCCTACGAGCGCAACGACGCTTCCCGGAAGGCGGGCGAGGCCTTTGCGGACGAGTATGAGGCCCAGTGCCGGCAGAGAATGACGTCGACGCCGCCACCGGCTAAGAAGAAGCAGAATGTGTGTAGGTCTTGTCTCCGGCCATTTGACGATGGGTTCTACAGACCGGGTGCGGAGCAGGTCGAGTCTGCGATGACCAGGAAATCCTCAGCTCCGGAGAGCGGGATCTCGTTTGACGTCGAGCTCGGTACGTGGAGGGTGCATTTTGCTCGCAACACGGAACAGGACGCACTGCAAACCGGGGCTGAGGGGGGCGGCAAGGCGGCGGAGACGAAGACGGCGCCCGAGCCGCCGCCTGAAGCCGCCGCCGCCGATGACGACGACCTGGACGGCGGATACGTCGACTACTACTCCCACTTGCAGGGCAACAGCAGAATGCGATTGCCGGTGCGGACAAAGGAAGAAGACCCGCAGATGGCTGCTTCTTCTGCTCCTGCGGTCGCGCTCGCGGCGCAGAAGATCGCTGCTGGGGACGTCATGGCCGACTACGACGCCTTCCTGCGCCGCAACCACGTGGTCGTGATGCCGAATGCGACAGAGGCGGAGAAGGCAAAGGCGGCCGCTTCCGCGTCCACACCTGCGACGCGGCAGAAGGCGGCTGCTGGCGACGTCATGTCAGACGACGACGACTACGACGACTACCTGCGCGGCAACCACGTCGTCGTGGTCCCGGAGGAGAAGCCGAACCCTGCTGCTGGTGTATCCCTCGCGACCCAGGCAGTGGCGGCCCAGGCAGCGGCGGCTGGTGATGTCATGGCCGACTACGACAGGTTTCTGCGCAGCAACCACGTCGTCGTCGTGCCGGACAAGACGGAGAAGAAGGAGGAGGAGATGCCGGCTGCCGAGGTTGTCGTTCAAGATGATGAAGAAGAAGACGATGACATGGAGTACGTCGACGTTACCGACGAAGAGTACCTCGATTACCTGCGCAGCAATCATGTGGTTGTGCATGCAGTGAACAAGGCGGAGGCCAAGGATGAAGATGCAGACGGCACGGCGAAGCCTGTGGTCAATGTCAAGGCGACCAGTTACGAGAAGTTCTACGACTTCGAGCATCACGACAATGTTGGGCCCTACGCTAGGGCGCCGCTGTTGAGGTTGGGTTGAGCAACTGCCTGATGATAGTGTACATAGCCTTGACAAGGTTGTCACAACTGGTATGTACACCTCGAGAGATTGGTTTCGACTGTAATATTAGGGTACCGACTGCTCTGAGCATGCCCGGCCCGGGATGGATAGCCCTTGAGCAAAGATATTCAGGTTCATGCAGCTTTTGCCACGTAATTGTGTGAGTTGGTCATAATATATACGAGCCGGCCTATTTGACAGTTAGGTCGGAACATACTTCATGCCATCTCTCTCTTACAAGAAAAGGGTGAACGCCTCCTTCCCATCCATCCCTGCCTGAGGGTACCCGACCCTCGCGCAGAATATTCCATGAACACTATGACGCCACCGCCGACTAATCACGAAACCAGACCATAGCCGTCATAACTCAGATACCCCCCCTGGTACCCCGGCCGGAACAAAGTAAAACGCCTTGCATTGTTATGCTCCGTAATCCGAACAGCCGACGCTGTCGACGCCCATTAACCGTGAGACGTCGACGCTTCCCTCGTTCCCTGTTATCGCCATGATGGTCCGTTTTGCATGGCCTCGTGGTGCCCACGACAGACTCGCACGCCACCATTGCTGCTCCTTCCGCCACATCGTCCTGAGTTCCAATCCACTTGTGCAATATTTCTCGGCCCGGCTGGTACGACTGGCCGCTCGCACGACCTAGGTCTAGTGACGGCTGTGGGTGGCGAGTTAGCATCATGCCCTCCTTCCTCTCTTGGAATTCGCTCGGAAGCCAGAACTGTCGTCCAGAACGAAATTCGATATTTGGCCCGGTTCTGGGATGAGAATGTCACTCGTCATGCTGTCCACCAGAAGGAGGAGGCAATAACATGATTCGACTCTGCTGTGCAGAATTGTGATTTCGGGTCAGCATCGGTGACTGTTGGAGCGTTGTTCGATGAGCGACTTATGTTGATCGCTCGAGTTATCTCCCCCATCTCATTGACAAGACGGCATGACGTGCATCCTCATTTGCCGCGTATGCCATGAAGCCGTCCACCCGCCTTCACCTATTTGCTGAGCACGCGATCACATCTCCTGTGGTCGACATAGCAGTATGCGCTATCCGGGGTAGAAGACTGGTCGGAAAACCGGTGTGGTCCGGTGAGAGGAGACCCGGGAGATCCAGAATCCTCCAGCTCAAATTCTGGCTCGTCAGATCGCATAATTGCCGCCTAGCTGTTCGAAGCTACTGCCAGAGTGCAGCCACCTCTCGATGTCGTTTTGACAGAGTCTCTCCTAGCCTGCTCTCGACGCCAAACTTCGGTTGTACGATCCAGAGCCGGCGACGTAGTCCGGTGCACCATGGGGCTGCGTCGTAGGACTTCCCCGTGAGCTTGCCGGCTGCGTCACCCGGTCGACGAGGGCCGGCAAGGATGGTAAAGTGGGTTTGCCACCAAAAGGGTTTAGAGGTCAGGTCGAGGTAAGGACATCGAGCGCTTCAGGAGCCCGGGGGCGTCGTGTACAACTGCTCGCGGCTGCCCTGGGTGCCGCTCTAAGTGAGCAGCGAGTGCTTCGCTAATGGCCGGGTTTGACGCTGCTACTCTCAGGAAATTCTTGCCCCAGTGACTTGACTCTCGGCTCGTGTTCGGGTGCCTTCAGTGCGTCGACCGCCTCAAACCGTGCTGGCCAGCCGGACCGTCATTCCGTGGTGGATTGCCATGTAACGACGACGAATGTGTCGATGCGCTGGAAAGTTCCGATGCCCCTTGTGCCTGTTGTACCTAGAACGGTAGGTTTCACTCGATCAGCAGCTTCTTGACGCCTCCAACCTCGCAGACGCCCAGATGCCGCAGCGCGTCCTTCTGCCCAGCGTAGACGATCGTCCGAGGAGGTAGTGAAGGGTTATTAGCATCCACTAGTGCTGCCTCGGTGGCCGCCTCTTCAATGGCATCCATCTCCTCCTTGCAGGCTTGCGCGTCCAAGGGACATATGACGATCGATTGACGCAGCGTTATGTCGCGGGCAGAGCTCAGGTGTGCCTGCGAGAGTCAGCTTTCGTACCTTTACTACAACTCCAACCCCGCCGGTGTGAACAAACCTTTATGCTCAAGAAGAACTCGATTTTGTAAAGGGTGGACGTAGTCGTGAAGCTCGAGACTTCGTACATGGGAAACGCCGGCTTCCCCCGTTTTATGATGCCTTCAGGATCTCTCAAATCTCTCGATGGAAACACGAGGCCCAGGTTTGTGACGTAGCCCGCCTCGGGCATCTTAGTCCCGATAGGCTGCGTGTGCTTGGCGATCTTGTTCACTTTCTTGGAAGGCTCGTCGCCCTCGGGGTTGTATGTAATCTCCTCCTCGATGCTCAGCGTGATCTTCTGTATCGTCACCCGCTTGGCCTTGCTCAGCCAGTCGGGGTTGGGTGCCAGCTTGATGTAGACCGTTATCGGGTCCAGGGGCCCATAGCTCCATTTCGGCAGCGTTATGCCCAACGTAACGATATTGTCGGCCGTGACCACTTTTGTCTCGGGCCGGTTGTACATGCCAAACGTGGAGAGCGTGTCGTATCGCATGAGCGGTATTGGGAAGGCGTATCTGTTCTGGTTGCTCGGGCCCTGCTGCACTGTGACGACGAGCTCGTAGTATGTCTCGGCGGTCCGGGAAGGCAGCTGTAGGCTGGCCGGCGGGATGCGACGGTTCGTCTCCTCGCCGCCGCGGCCAAAGGGGATAAACAGCACGAAAGGCAGGTCCATGGCCATGACCTGGTCGGCGTCCCTGCCGCTGGTGCACCGGAACAGCAGGATCTCCTTGCCCACAAGATCCGTCGTCTCCCTCCTCGGCGTGCCCAGGTGGCGCTTGGCGACATTTTCGGCGGCTGGATGGATCGTCTCGCGGCGTTGCAGGCTTATGCGCACCAGGGATATGCAGACGGGCGCGGATACTCCTCTCGACGGCCGAATCTCGACCTTTCCTTCTATCCTAGGCTACCAAGAACAAAAACATGTCAGCATGAATGGCCCCATCTCTAACACCGTTAGTCGTCACCAATGGCACCGTCAACGCCCGCATCTTATCTGGCCCGAGGCCGCGCGGATCAAGAAAGTAGGCAGAAGCGGAAAGCACAGTAAACAAACGTACGAGAGTCGCGGATATGCCAGGATAACCGACAAGGAAGTTGCTGTTCGGTGGGCCGGACACCCTCACGAAGGCCGGCTGGTACAGTTCATTCATGCTGCTCGGCGCCAACAGCCAGGCCCAACGGTCGGCGCAATCGTGGTAATCGTAGTCTCGTGGTTTCGTCGCCGTGGTTCGTGGCGTTGCCGGGCTGCGAAGAGGGACTGCGACTGCGACGGGCGACTGAGGCTGTCATAGAGGTGAGACCCAGGCGCCGGGCTCGCCGCGTCGACGCTGGGGAGGTGTGATGGCGGATTGGGAGTTGGGGGAGAGATTGGCAGTGTGTTGTGGTTGGATGTGGGGTAATTGCCGTCGTCGACTGAAGTCACTGCGTATTTCTATTCCATAAATAATTAAGGCTTCCGGGTTCCCCTGTCAACTAGCATTCAATGACAATGACAAGCGCATACACTCTGTCGATGAGGTATTCCCCTCGCCAAGTCCCGCGAAGAAGAGGACGACAGGAAGGGGCTGAGAATGCAATACCGTCGTCGTCTTTGGTGTGCGGTGTGTCGTTGCGTAAGGCAAGGGTAAGGTAGTGGATTCTGTCAGACTGAAGAGAGCGACGGACGGCAGCCGGACAAGGAGCGGCTAGCCAAATCCGCGGCCGCAGCTCAGCTTACGCGGTGTCGCTCCAAGTTAAGATCTGCCCTGCCGGTTACGCCTTGTTCAAGTTCCAGCTGGTGCAGATAATCTGCAAGCCGCTCAAGGCTTCGACAGATGGGGAGCACGTCCGTCTGTGGTCTGTGCTGCGACTGCCCGGGTTGCGGGGAAACGAGATGGTTGTTGGTTGTCCGGTCTGTCCTACCATCGGACATTATAAGGACTTGATACCAGGATAGTCGGGATGCCATTTCAGATGCGAAAATCTGTCACAGTAGCTACACGTGTACGAAAGAGGATCTAGCACTACTGCTTGTCAAACCCTTTGGCGAGACCGACCACAGCAGACCAGATCCCTTCCTTCTTCAGATTCTTCTCAGATTCTTCTCAGTGCTCTCCAGCGTGCCGGTTGGGTGGTGATGCGTGTCGCCCGCAGTGCTGCGTCGCTCACGTTGCCCTGATTCTGCGGTTCTCCGCCCTCTATCTTCCAGTCACCGTAGCTGGTTCACGGCGAGACCTGGCTCCTTACACGTGAGATACGAGATCATGACGATAGGCGCGAGCATGTCGTTCCGCTCCTTGCTTCCTCGTCTACACGCAAATGACATTCCCCCCCAATAGTCCAAGACGTCGAGCATGACAAAAGCATTGTCAAATAATGCACCCATCGGAGAATATACACGTGTAGGTCTACACTACTTGCGGGCTTTGGCCCGTGGAAATTCGAGAACTGTTACGTGGTGCAGGGACAGTCCCTTGCTCAGCATGGTCATAGCTCCCAGCGGATCTCATTCCGAGCTTTAGCGGCATCGAAGTGACATCGTGAATCCCAAATCGCTTCTCGAAATTCCATATCTTTACCATACCCGCCGTCGAAAACAACCGCACCCCTGGGAACCTCCAAAAACAAGCACTCAAAATGTCGGTAACCCTGCACACAACCCTCGGTCCCATCAAGATCGAAGTCTTCTGCGAATCCGTCCCCAAAACCGCCGAGGTATTGTTCACCCTCCCCCCCTCCCTTTCCCCCCTCTTCCCCCATACTGACCCCCGCCACCCAGAACTTCCTCGCCCTCTGCGCATCCTCCTACTACGACTCCTCCCCCTTCCACCGCCTAATCCCCTCCTTCATGGTCCAGACCGGCGCCCCTGCGCACCCCAACCCGCCCGACAACCCAAAGGGCGGCCGCTCCATCTGGGGCGGGCCCTTCGAGGACGAGATCCGCCTCCCCACCCTCCGGCACTCCGGCCGCGGCGTCGTCAGCATGGCCAACAAGGGGCCCGGGACCAACGGGTCGCAGTTCTTCATCCTCTTCGACAAGGCGCCCCACCTGGACGGGCTGAACACCGTGTTCGGCAAGGTGATTGGGGACGACAGTCTCGAGACGCTGGCCAAGATCGAGGGGCTGGAGGTGGATAAGAAGAATAGGCCCAAGGAGAAGGTTGTGATTGAGAAGGTTACGATACATGCGAATCCGTTGGCTGGGTGAGTGGAGGGTTCCTGCCGTGAAAATTCACGGTGGAAAGGAATTTGAAGCACAGCCTGAGCCGCGCTGGCCTCGGGTCAGCGATATTCACCCTCGCCGATTCGGACGCCTGTTCCCTTCCCGGGAACACATGAGGGGAGGCGGGATGGTGGCAGGGGCACGCCGAGTTGTCCTTTCTCCAGCGGCCAGATCGCGCCACCTCGTCGCTACAACGCTGTCGGAGACATGAGGGAAGACCGCCGCACAGAATGGGAGCATGTTGAGACATCCCTTCTACCTCACAGTGGAGGTCTACGGGCACCAGATGCCGGTTGCGGAGCATAGATAGGACTGAGATAGGACTACGTTGGAGCCTGCCTTGATGGAAAAGAGAGTTGCACTCCCTACGAGACGAGTTGGACAGGAAGGATGCAAGTATGGAAGTGCGTGCAAAATATCAATTAGCCCGAGAGAATCTAGACCTAGGTAGCGCTGTATTGCGGTCCCAAAGTGCAAATATCAGGAAGAAACGCCCTGCTGGTATCAATCCACGCCAGCCAGCATGTCGTCATATCCCGCTTCCAAAGCCGCAAAGCCTGACATGCTTCCATCGTAAGAGCAAAAAGCCGTCCCACAACGTATCCTCCTTCTGTACCAGTGTCTTTTTCCACCGTCGTAATGCCAACGCCTCTATTCCCCACATCCAATGGCAACGATTATGGCGGAGACGAGCCACAGCCTTCCAGTGCACCAAGGAAACAACGCACTCCCTCTTCCTCCACAAAGCAGGGACCCCGTAGACTCCCAGGAGTCAAAGACAGGGCGTCTACTGCACCTTCCGCCGCTTAGGGCCGGGACTATCCAGATCGTCCCTCGGAATCTCCTCCGTCCTAGCCGGACTCGGCGTCTGATTCGGCGGCGAGTGGTCATCAAAGATCCTGCCGCCCTCGTACGCACCCGCGCCCCCCAGCCCGGAGGCCGCACCGCCCCCAAAGTCCACGCCGGCGTCGCCGCCGTCCCCGCCTCCGCCGTCGAGCCCAAAGTTGAAGTCGTTCCCGTCCGTGCTGTTGGTCACGGGCGCGCTCGAGATGTCGCCGTAGCCGACGTCCCCGAACGCCTGCGGGTTGAGGAAGTCGTCCATGCCGTTGTTGAGGTCGACGTTGCCGAGGTCGGCGGCGTTGTTGAAGTCGAAGTAGTCCCCGTTGGCGCCGACCACGCTGTCGTCGAGGCCCGGGATGTGGCGGATGGGGCTCAGCGGGCCCAGGATGTTGGAGAGCTCGTTGATCTTGGCAGCCTGGTCGCGCTGCATCTGCTCCAGGGCGTCAATCTCGGCCTGACGCGACTGCATCTGGTACATGGACGGAGGAGGCACCGAGGACAGGATCGGCGACAGCGACATGTTGGTGTTCGGGGGCATGGAGGTGCTGGGCTGGCGGGAGGAGGAAGACGTAGAGGAAGGAGTATTATTTACCGGGATTCCCGGCGACGAGGTGCGGCCCGCCATCATGTCGAGCATCTTGTTGCGCTGCTCGTGGCTCATGGTCGCGTTGGTCTTGGAGGCCATGTCGGGCAGGTCGAGGCGCGAAGAGCCGCTGTTGGTGTTAGTGTCGTTGATGATCTTCATCATGCCCTCCTGAGGGTTCGTCTGCAGCTCATTCTTGATGTAGCCTGCTGGCGTGGAAGAAGAGTCCGATGGCGAGGTCTCGAAGATCTCGCTGACAGAGCCCATTGGGACCTGGTATTGCGTTTGAGGCGTCTGGCCAGGAGTCGTCGAAGGCGACACCGTGGCGGCTCTGCCTTTCTGCATCGTGACCGGAATCGGAGGAAGAAGGCGTTGTTGACGCTTGGGTGGGCTCATGACGTTGGATGTCTCCTGCGGCCGAGGCACATCGAAGTCGCCCAAGTCAACGACGCTTCCTTGGGGCATCTGCGACTGGGCACCCGGGATAATGCTGGCCAGCAGTTCAGACACGCTCTCCGCGCCACCCCGCTCCTCCAACGATTTTCTAAACACGTTGGCTAGGAAGTTCAGAATGGCGTTGATGGAGTTCTCGTGCCGTTCATGCTGGTTCTGGAAGACCGCAGCCTGCGTCATCAGCTGCGCGTGCTCTCTCCTCATCCGATCGATTATCTGTGAGATGGCAACCTGTTGTTGCTGCAGCTTCTCCAGCTGGCTCTTCACAACCATCAAATCCTTCTTCGGCGGCAGTGGTCCGATTTCGCTTGGAGTTACGGTACGGTTCAGCTGATTGTTGGCGGCAGGGAAAGTTTGCTGGGTGTATGGCTCATCAACAAGTCCATCCTCGTCGCTATCGGCGTCTTCGCCCTGCTTGTTGGTTTTCTTGTCGGACTTCTTGCCGCTCTTCGGCTTGTTGATCAGCCACAGGAGATTGGGGTGGCCGCGCTTGAAGTACGGGTTGTAGTACTCGCTCGGGCTCTTGTTTTTCCTCTCGCTCGCTTTCATCGAGTTGTCAGAGAGACCCACCCGCTTGTGGAAGCCATACATGTTCAGCTGGCGCACAAACGAGGCGTAGTTGTTGTGCTTGAACAGCTCTGGGATCAGCTTTTTGGCAAACTCGTCCTCGTCCAGCACAATGAACGAGTCACCGCTATCAGACCAGCGGATCAGGTCTGTATTCTTCGACTCGTCCAGGAAGCTGAAGATATGGTCAGCGCACATTCTGTGGAAGTTTCATGGCCTAGAGCTGCTACTCACCTGCTAAGCTTCTGCACGAAGGGCGGGATCTGTTTTCGCTTCCCCATGGCCTCCCTCTTTGCCCGCAGTGCTCGCTCCTCGAGAGCCTCGATGCTTTCGTTGTCCGCCATGTTGTCCTGCGGTTGCTGCTGTTGTTGTTGAAAGTCGTCACTGAAAGAATTCCAGTCGGTGGAAGTGTCAAAGACCGGTCTCGGGGCCGTGGGGACCAGGGCTCTGCTGCCGAGCCCTCTCCGTGCAAGTGCTGTAGATGGGGTAGCCGGGTTCCCTTGCACGAACTGGCCGGCTCCGGGAGACACCATGTATGGATTCACATGCCTTGCCGCCGCATCGGCATACATGGCCCCCTCCGACGGTGCGGCATTCCACCTCAACATCTGGTCCGGCTGCACCGCCGGGAATTGTTGCTGTTGCATCGGGGTCATGATCGGTACGATGGGAGATGCGCCTGGGGCTGCCCGTTTCCGAGGGTTCGGAGAGGACATCTGGGGATACATTCGGCCGGCTCGCGCCAGAAAGCGGAAGAAGACTTGACCGGCTCTGTGACCGGCGCAGGCGAGGTTTTTTTGGTCTTGGAGAAACAGTTGCTCGGATGGGAAGAGCGAAGGACCGTCCGGCGGTCAGATGCAGGAATCAGCTCGAGTATGCGGGAAACGCTTGCGCCAGTCCAGGGAGCGAGGTAAGGCTGCGAGGCGCACCCGAGGCCACTTGACCGCACCGGTGGGCGGACGGCGAATGGGAATGTCGGGAGGTGAACGGCAGGGCGTCGGTGCCTGGAGGACAACGGAAGGGATGGACGGTCCAGTGCGCCGGGAGAGCAGTTCTGACAGCGATCGGGGACGGCGGGAGACAACGCTCTTATTTATCTTCTATATCTTTTCGGGGGATCGATGATCTGATTCGGTCGGGCCAGCAGGTACACTTAGAGAGACCCAATCGCTGGAAACTTGACTCAGCCGGGTTCCAAGCCGGCGCAGTCTCGACGTGCTGCGTGTTCGTCTATCGCGATTGCGAAACGGCCAAAACGAAAGAGGGCCGACCGGAACGGTAGCGACAAAAAGAGTATTGTTCGTCTTTGCAAGACAATGGCACCGCCTATCGACTTTGAAGTTTGACGGTGATGCAAAATCACCAGATAGGCTCGGATGTGGGGGAAGGCTCTTTTCCCACCTAGTGTAAACTCTGTCCGGATCTAAATCTCCGCCCCGTGCGGAACCTCAAAGATGGAAATTCTCAGATCTCGATGTCGTTCTTGGCCCTCGCCAATGCGCCGGGATTTGACAAGGGAGAATTTCTTGTCTAGGGGTTTCTGAGCACAGGATCGCTAGAACGATCACTCAGGAAAGTGCACAAGCGTCCTCGGCTGTTTTGCTGTCTCGAGGAAACTCACAACTCCATTTCAATGTCCCATGAGAGAATCAAATTGCTGACTGAGGCCGGCACCACAAGTGTCATTCTGAGGTCAGTTTGCTCACACCCAAACCAACCAATCATCGTGCCGCAGCAGAGGATACCTAACCGATAACATCGCGTCTTGACAGCTAGTGGGGTTCCTAAATAGCTTCTTTTACGCCATTTCTCAGATCAACACGCAAATCTTAGATCTCTCAAAGGTGGTCTATATGCATCTTTTGAATACCGTGAATCATACGATGCTAGAGCGGAAATAGGTTGTGTCTGCTATTTCCAAAGAGTTTCTAATGAGAGGTCAAACTAGGGGTAAAGCATGTTGTAGCATAGGTGTTCAAAAAGTGCAGCCAGCTAAGTGCGGACGTCTATCCGACAGGAAGACATTGAAGCTAAGGTACCTTACCGTATCATCGAGTCCGAGTTTCAGTTTGATCATTGTTCGCTTACCGCATATGAATTGGCGCATCTGAAAGCTCCTTATCCTGCCATTGTAGGTGCCACAACAGGGCATGTATGTCCCTGCAGAATATGGTATCCAAAGGAGCAGATGGCCTACTACCTAGAGTGATATACTCGGACTTGAAGCACAAAACGTGGTCTCTTTGGGTATCTCAATGGCCGTCATCTAGCACCACGTCCACCCTTCGGCCCCTGATCCCAAGCTCTACCGGTAGCTCCAGCCCGAGCCTCCCGAGCAGCCTTTTTCGCCTCTTTGAGTGTCCTCGCCTTCTCCAACGGATCAATGACTACCAGTTCTTCCTCCGCTTTCTTCCTGTAACTCAGGTCCTTACCCAGTTTATCAGCAGTAAAGCTCAGCGTGTGCGACATCCACCCCTCGTCGCCGCTGTCCTCGCCAGCCTCGCGCTTGTCCCATGACTGGCAGCTTTGGCAGTTGGCGATAAAGTGCAGGTCGCAGACCTCTGGTTCTTCGTCATCACCTGCTGAAACTTTGCCTTCTGATCCGTTTGATGCTGCCTGCGCTGCCGGTTCTGCGGCGTCCTTTGGTGGTGCTTGCTTGACTTTCGCTTCGAATGCCTTCAGCATCTGCAACGCCATGGTATCGTTGTTTCCGCCCGGCCTTCGTTTCCTCCCGCGAATCGACGTTTCTGGTATCAGCGTCTCTAGAACTGTCTTCTTCTTCTCTTTGGCGGGTTCTGAGTGGATTGTGCGTTTCATAGATGCTTTGAGGGCCGCAATTTCTTCGTTTGTTCTCTCCAGGAGGGTCTTCTTTGGAGCGTCTTCCTCGGAGTCCGACTCATAACTCCGTTGCGGCTTGGATTCCTCCTTGCTGGACGCAGTGCGCGGCGGTGGGCTTCGAGACCGCCTTTCATGCTCTTTTGATTGTGCCTCAGTAACCGGAACATTCCTAGATGTAGACGTCCCCTGATCACGAGCTGCCGATTCTGGGGCGACAGGTTTTGCCACCTTCTTCTTCTTCGGCGCAGGCTCTTCATCCACATCCACGACGATTCGGGTGTCAAACTTTGCCTTCTTCAGCACCGGCACGTCATCTGCGTCACCCTCGTCATCGCCGAAGCTAAGGAGTTGCTTGGCCCCTTTCCGCTTCTTCTGCTTCTTCTCCGCGGCAGCTGGCTTCTGTGCCGCTGTCCGCGCAGCAACCCTCTCCCGCTTCTTCATGTCCTCGAAAGGGTTGACCAAGATCTCGATGCTGGTGATCTTGGCAGGGTACATCGGCCGCTCGCTGCCTTCCTCCAGCTCGGCTTCGCCCATCTTTTTCAGGTTGTATATCGAGTCGCCGGCTACCCGTCCAAACACCGTGTTCTTGCCCGTCAGCTCATCCGTCTTGTCGAGTGTGAAGAAGAATTGGCTGCCGTTCGTGTCCGGCCGGCCTTCGTTAGCCATGCCCAGTAGACCCCTCCGATTGAACTTTAGCCTCGAGTGGAACTCGTCTTTGAAGTTGACGCCCGTAGGTCCTGCATTCTTGCCCTTCCTCAGGTCCATCGGCCATGGGTCGAGGTCTCCGCTGAAGGCGCCTCTGTCGTATATAGATTCGCCGCCTTCTCCTGTTCCCGTCGGATCACCGCCCTGCAGGATGAACCCCGGTACTAGGCGGTGGAATATCGTGCCGTCGTAGTAGCCATCCAGGCTGTGCTGTAGGAAGTTTCGGCATGTTAACGGTGTCTGTTTGGCGAAGAGCTCAACCAAGAGATCGCCTTGGGTGGTGTGGATGATGGCCGATGCCGTCGGCTGCGGCTCGAGGTTGTATATGGCCGACATTTCGAGCAATATCGCGTCGTGGGTTACTGCACAAAGCAACCGGTCTGGCTGGAGTTGCAGACTTCCGCCCGATGTTGCGACAACAGGAGCTGTTTGTCGTAAAAGAAAATCGGCCGTTGACCTCACGAGCATCAAACGCCACAGTGTGGTTCATGCTATTCGAGAGTTTACTGTGGGGATGTGGCTTGTGACATGGTGCGGGGCTATCCACAATCTTATCGGCTATCACGGAGTGGCTGGCCCGAGCTCTCTGACGACGAAGCTACCCCCGTGTGTGCCAGGTTGCTCCTCGAAAATAGCTCCTTCCAGGCGGCAAGCATTTCACGAACTCACGCAATTCCCTCGATACCCGTCCAGGATCCCGAGGTTACGGAGATCTTCTCTACCTACATTCTCTGCTGGATCCTGAAGTTGAGAATTTGTTAGCTCCTGTTGCTTGTTAGCTCTGCTGTTTCGTCATCGCCATGGCTTCGCCTTACTCGGTGACGCCGAGGATCAGGTACAACACCGTCGGCGGTGTCAACGGACCGCTGGTCATCCTTGAGAACGTCAGTCTACTCACGATTGCCCATGCGTCCAGTGATGAGCTCTAACATCCATCCCCTGAAGGTCAAATACCCCAGATACAACGAGATTGTCTCCCTCACACTCCCCGATGGCACCGTACGGTCTGGTCAGGTGTTGGAAGCTCGAGGTTGGTCGCATTATCTCCTAGGATCTTGGACTTATACTGACATTTGATTGCGTAGGAAACCGAGCTATCGTCCAGGTACGCCAGAGAGCGTAATACAGATACCCGAGCCACTCCAATTAACCGATATACTAGGTCTTTGAAGGAACGACGGGCATCGATGTACAGAAGGTACTTGGACACGCAAATCGAGGTGTGGCAGTAGCTGTAGCTGACATCCATGGGTAGACAAAAGTCGAGATGTCCGGTGAGAGTCTGAAGCTTGGTGTCTCGGAAGACATGCTTGGCCGCATCTTCGATGGATCTGGCCGAGCCATCGACAAGGGACCCAAGGTGCTCGCAGAGGAGTTCTTGGACATCAACGGCAGCCCCATCAACCCGTACTCCAGAGTTAGTGTCTTACCGCACCCCGACACCGACTGTGGTTGCTAAGCGATGTACTAGGTGTACCCCGAGGAGATGATATCTACGGGCATCTCTGCGATCGACACGATGAACTCGATTGCCCGTGGTCAAAAGATTCCCATCTTCTCGGCTGCCGGTCTCCCTCATAACGAAATTGCCGCTCAGATCTGCAGACAGGCCAGTTTGGTTCAAAAACAAGGCATCACGAACAAGGGCGTGCATGACAGCCACGAGGAGAACTTCTCCATCGTGTTCGCCGCCATGGGTGTCAACCTGGAAACTGCGCGCTTCTTCACTCGCGATTTCGAGGAGAACGGCAGCTTAGAGCGGACAACACTGTTCCTCAACCTTGCAAATGACCCTACGTGAGTAATACTGAGCATGCACCCCTCTCCAGACACAGCAGCTAACCCATATCGCAGCATCGAACGTATCATCACCCCGCGCTTGGCGCTCACGACCGCCGAGTACTATGCTTACCAACTGGAGAAGCACGTCCTGGTCATTCTCACAGACTTATCGGCATACTGCGACGCCCTCCGCGAGGTCTCGGCTGCTCGAGAAGAAGTGCCCGGTCGCCGTGGTTTCCCGGGTTACATGTACACGGATTTGTCGACCATCTACGAGCGCGCTGGCCGTGTCGAAGGCCGCAACGGCTCCATCACGCAGATCCCCATCCTCACCATGCCCAACGACGACATCACCCATCCCATCCCCGACTTGACGGGCTACATCACCGAGGGCCAGATCTTCGTCGACCGCGCCCTGCACAACCGCGGCATCTACCCGCCCATCAACGTCCTCCCGTCCCTCTCGCGTCTGATGAAGTCGGCCATCGGCGAGGGCATGACGCGCAAGGACCACGGCGACGTCTCGAACCAGCTGTACGCCAAGTACGCCATCGGGCGCGACGCGGCGGCCATGAAGGCCGTCGTCGGCGAGGAGGCGCTGTCGGCCGAGGACAAGCTGTCGCTCGAGTTCCTGGACAAGTTCGAGCGCCAGTTCATCGCCCAGGGACCCTACGAGGCTCGCACCATCTTCGAGTCGCTCGACCTCGCGTGGAGCCTGCTGCGCATCTACCGCAAGGACATGCTCAACCGCATCCCCGCCAAGATCATCAACGAGTACTACGCGCGCACCGCCGAGCAGCGTAAGAACAGGGGCAAAGAGAACAAGCCTCCCACGAAGGACACGCGCGACACGTCGGGCGAGGGAGAGAACCTGATTGATGCATAATTTCCGTGACGGTAGTCTGTGGCGAGAGGCTGTGTCGGGGTGAATGAAGTATTGCGTCGTTGGTGAAGTTAATTGACATGGAGGAAGCTGATCGAGAGTCTATGTGGCCCGCGAGGGAGCATCGACATGGTCGGTGTGCCGTGGCGTATCGGCATGCAGGCATTGCTTTGTGTCTTGGCGCGGTAACGCGAGTTCTTCCTGCATTCGTTTTATTAACTGTAGAATGGAATACGTATACACTATATCTCATCGTGCAGCATCGTGACGAGGAACCGGATACCATCAATCTTGAAGGAAAGAACGTCGAACGTGAGTTCAAGAGGGGTACTTTAGCTCAGGAAAACGTCGCGGGTTCGGGAAGTTGTTAGACTGGAATCCGTGCAGTGTTAGACCCCTATCTTTACAATGAGATCCTACAGTATCGTAACCTTATTCTCAAGCACTCGGTCACTCCACATGGCCATCTCGTATCCATCGGACATTATGTGGCGCAAGCGCCCAGGCTTGCCATCCTCCCCTGTCCATGGCCCAATGCTCGGTGAGAGGCGAAGTCGCAGCGCAAGACTATGCAACATGGTGATCCCTCATTCCAAGAGGCCTCAAGCCGGCAGATCCAATGCAGAGACCCAAGGCTTTCAACGGTTTCAGAGCAGTGCATGGTATATTTTGAAGAATCAAACGCGAGCATACTATTATGGTCCCTGGGCTTTATATTCGGCGGCATCATGCTCGAAGCGGGATAGTTGAGCAAATGATGCCCGAGGTTCCTTGGGTAAGCAAAGGATCTCACGGCGAGGGTGGGATACAACTAAGCGATGCTTAATCAATCTGTGGTTTGTGGGTGCCATGGATCGCCATAGACTAACATAGGCACTCAGGGTGCCACTGGCAGACTCATCTCGGAAGTCGGTGTTTCTGCGGGCAGAATGATCGAGCGACACCGACAGTCTAGACCAACCAACACTTCACTCAGGCTGTTAGTATCATGGGGCCGGCATGACCCTACTTGAACTTCATGAGTGCGCAGGACGTATGACTACACGCGGCAGCTGTAGCTGTCATCGCCAACCACAAGGTTTGAATGGCGACCGCAGGCTGACCTGGCGAATTGACTGTCCGTTACGAATATGCTATCCAAGGTGTGGTATGTCGAAGTGAACGCTGTCCATGATGGCCCTTACTCGCCATACCTCAAATAAGGTAAGGACTGGGCCTCCCTCGTAGATATCCCGTCTCCCCTGGGTCACATCTGCGATGCGATTTTCGCTTTGGGTTTTGACAGGTGTTGTCTTGAGTCTTGAGTCTTGAGTCTTGTTAGGACTATGAATAGTAAGTACGTCTAGCTTTGAACTTATGTTGCCACGGATTCGTGTGTCAGGAGGTGTACTACTAGTCGTCAATATAAGGCGGCAACGGGCCGAATGATATGTAGACTAGTCTTAACGAAAGACCACCTTAGAGTAGACTCTAGTTCTCAGGTTAGCAAGCCTTAGCTCATTTCCCAACAGTCCAAATGCGATTGTTCTGAGCCGGGCTTAGCGCGCACGCAGGAGGACAACCACGAGACCTGTAACTCGACTGTAAGTCTTTTGGAACACAGCCCCAGCTCCGTGGAAACAGCTTCCCGAGCGACACTACCATAGCACCGAGAAGACGCCCTGGCCGCCGGCGGGTAGCTTCTGTTGCTTTGGGGTTCCGGCATAGATCAGGTATCTGACTTGGAAGTCTGAAGCTCTCAACAGTATTCTGATAAAGACTGGGCCCCTTCCATTCAGCAGAGATACAAAATCTCCGGTTTCTTCACCGGGTTCGGCTGACTTCTAGGCTCTCCCAGAGAAGTCCGCCCATGCCTCCCTGAGATCCGCTCGGACCACAACCACTACCTTGTTCCATACTATAACATCTGTCTCTGATCCTATATCCGTACCGCCTCTATCAAGAACCACGAAAAACGTGGTACTACCTAACAACATTGCCCAGGACTGCTCCTCCTGGTCCACGGCTCACTGTCTCGCTCTACCTGGACTATCAATCTATAATCTTGCAGAACTGCCTGAAGATATATCAGTAACCTATTATGTTTTTCTATCACATGCGGCGTTTGTATGTAGTATGTACTGTACTATCTGCGCGCGGTTCTTGGTTGTCGCATAGCACAATGTGTCTTTGAACATCTCTTCAGTTTTAGGCCCGAGTTCAGAATGTGCTTTCAAGCAGAGAAACTTCTGGGCATCTTCCAGGTCTAGGAGACCGGTGATTGTCGTTTTGGCTGTTATGGTCGTTACAGCTCGGTCAGCCGTCGAGCGACCTAATGCAACCCTATCATGAAATCTCCAGCGCTAGTCCCATCAGGGAAGCTGCATGTGGAGAAGGACGCTAACCCCGCATTCTGACTCGGGGAGAGGTGCCGGCCAACGGCACTGTCAGCCACACCCGCTCCAATAAAAGTCGCGTCGCGAATCGCAAGGACGTCATTTCACCGTTGAATTTCACCGAGCGACCGTCGTCATCTGGCCGGGGTTTTGTTCAGGCCGTCCGTCGTTGCAACTCTTGTGGGAGGGACACGATGGGGTAGTATCTTGGAGGACGCTCTTCTCAGTACCTGCGTCTGTCTTCAGCTCTGAGCTCGGGCATCCCCCAATGACAGAACATCATACATGGAGGTGATCAAAGTGAGTCGAACGGCATCATAGATGATCAACGGGACCCAGTCAGGACACAGCGTTACCTACCATTGTTCGCTCTTGTCTACATCTACATTTCCTGGAAACACGCACACAATCTTGCCGCCAGCAGCTCCTTCATGCCCCGCCATCTTGATCGAGGTCATGAGGGGAACTGAGAATCTATTCCCTATGCGCGGTGGTACAGCATATCGTACCAGCTCTTGCAAGCTCTCAATATCGGCTAAGCTCTCCCATAGGCCCGCGTGTAACTACCTTCCCCAGCAACGACCGTACCCTGCATGGCTTGTGATCAGCCTTCTCTGCCCCAGGTGGAGTAAAGTTCATCTCGAGTGACGAGAAAGCTTGTTGGGATCCCTACCAGGAACACATGCGAGCTGCAGCTACCCCAACTCATCGTCGCCAATGTTACGTACTGCTCCTGTCCGCAATACGACGATCGCTCTCATAAGAAACCTTTCGTCCCCGAGTGTGCGGATCTGCCTAAGCTTTTCTTGAGCTTCCAATTACTTGCCTCTGCGCATCACAATTGGCGTCTTGGCTTGGAGTCGCGTCAGGTACTCAGATCAGTCTCTCACAATGCGTCTCAACCTCCTACCACTGGGAGCTCTCCTGCTCCCGGTCGCATGCGCTCAATCCAGTGGCTCAGGCGGGTCAAACCCCTCTGCTACCGGTCCGGATGAGGACGGCAAGTACTGGATCTACGGGAAGGGCATAACCGCCTCGTTCATCCCCTACGGCGCGTCCATCTCAAACCTGTACATCAACGACAAAAACGGAATCCAGCGCGACATTGTGGCCGGCTTCGACAACGCGTCGTACTACGGGATCGACAAGCAGCATCCGCACTTTGGCGGTGTCCCGGGGCGCTATGCCAATCGCATAAAGAACAGCTCCTTCGAGATTGACGGAGTGACCTACAATGTCCTCCCCAACGAGAACCCGACGGCTGACCACCCAGACGGCGTGGACACGCTGCACGGCGGACCCAATGGGTGGGATTGGCGGAACTTCACCGTCGTGTCGCACTCGAATAACAGCATCACCTTCTCCATCGTCGACCCGGACGGCGAGCAGGGCTTCCCGGGAGACGTTGTTTCGTACATCACTTACACTCTGGGCGACATGACGTGGGACTTCAAGATGGTCGCCATCCCAACCACCAAGAAGACGCCAATTATGCTGAGCAGCCATACCTACTGGAACCTAGACGGCTTTGCGAACAACGAGACCAACCTTGCCCTGAATCACAGCTTCTACATGCCTTATAGCGGTCAGAGGGTGGGCGTTGACAACATCCTTATTCCAACTGGCGACATCCTCGCGAACCAGCCAGGCTCCGTCAACGACTTCTGGAGCGCACCCAAGCAGATTGGCTCAGGCTTCGCGGATCCCGAGATCAAGAACAACTGCGGCTTCAACTGCTCGGGCTACGGTAAGCCACTTCCTGCAAGCTTCTGCCGCTCTTATCCCAGCTAACCTTTTATACCTAGACACCTGCTGGCTCGTAAACAGGGAGCAATTAGGCCCTTACGACTGGCGCGCCGAAGGCGGCTTCGTCGCCCGCCTGCAGTCGGCCTGGTCCGGCATCCAGCTGGACGTGTACTCGGACCAGGAGGCCTTCCAGATGTACTCGTGCAATGGGCAGAACGGCACTGTGACGCTCAAGAAGACGCAAGGGCTGCACGACGGCACGTTCCCGCGCACGATCCCGCAGTACGGGTGCGTCGTGCTCGAGGTCGAGGACTGGATCGATGCCATCAACCAGCCCGAATGGCAGCGCAGCAAGAAGCAGATCTTCGAGCCGGGTGGTGATCCGTATGTCCTGCAGGCGAGCTATCGGTTCAGCATCAATACTACCACGACGTCTTAGAATGGCGGCTGTGGTAGTGAAGATGCTTGAGACCTTGGACTTCGGGAGTGGTGACCGAAGCTGGGAGGGATAATAGCATTTTCCTCACCGGTCATAGTAATGGTAGTCTGTCTAATGACCCCGATGCCTGCTAAATGATGCTATGTTCGACTTGCCGAGCCGATGAACCCGCATGCAATCACACGGTGCGAGCCTCATCCTGGACGTCGGGCGCTCACCAATTCCTAGCCGCAATTGCCTCCCAATACTCCCTCCTCCCCTGAACCGTGTCCAACGGATCTCTCTGCCTTCCCCGACTTCCCATGCCATCGACCGCCCTCCTCTGCAGCCCAATATGCACATGCCTGTGCAACCTCGCAACCCTACGGGGCCTCCGCTCCACCATCCACGACCGCTCCCACTCCCTAGTCAGCCCCGCCTGCACCATCTTGTACAGGCCCCCAAAGACTAGGAACCTCACCAACCCGAAGACGGCGTAGTCGACCGGATTGTCGGGGAAGCCGACGCCCGCCGTGGATCCCGCGCGGAAGGCGACGTACGAGGCGCGCAGGACGACGACGCTCTTGGCCCACGACGCCGCCATGGCCATGTACTCCCACTTGCTGACGGTGCGCCAGTCGCGGAAGCGGCACATGGCCAGGGCCGTGTACAGGCAGAAGGGGAGGATCTCGTCGTACCAGGCGAACAGCAGGCCACCCGTCCACGGCTCCGGGGGGACGCAGCTTGTGCCGTCCGATTCGGCGAGGAGCCGGGCCGCCTGTTGGCTTCGCTGCTCGCGGTAGACGCCGTAGAAGAGGAGCATGTGCACGGTGAAGTAGTACATGAACTGGAGCTGGGGTCGGTTGGCGTAGAGGTCCATGTGCGGGGAGCGGAGGATGGTGACGAGGAAGGATTGCCGGTTGCGGTGAGAGCGGGTCGTGCGCCGCACGCGGGCGATGGTGCCGTTGCGGCGTTGGGGGCTGATGGCTTGGGGGTCTATTACGGGGCTAGTTGGGGTTGTGGACGGCATGGTGGGCGGTGCCTCGAGGGGATCTTGAACTAAGGGATACGTATAACAACAAGGCAGATTGTATTTCTTACGTGTCAGATGTGCTTGAGACCTGATGTCTGCAATTGTGAGGGCCCCCGCTGTGCTTCGCAAAGGATTTGCGCTCATGTTCTTGGCAGGCACTGAGGACAAGGAGTCCCCTTGCCCAAGATGCCAAAGGACGCTTCTTCGCCGTCGACGAGGGCAGCCATCTTGACGGAGCACTTGCTTCAACATCGATCAGGACACTAGAATCAAGGGAAGAGCAATTGGAGGATGGAGCCACTGTAGACCTCCAGACAGAATGGTCCGGAACCTGCCGCGCCTGGGTCAGGTACGGCCAGGCACAACCCGTGGGGCTGTCAGAGACATCAAGGTGCTTTGTCGTCATCACCACATTGCAGTTCCTTATCGCTATCGCTTATCGGTTGAGATGAAGAATGAACTTTGGAACTGACGGGCTCCCGCCCCAACAGACTTCAGATAGATAGATGTCTCGACAGTGAGACTGGAGAAGAGAAGGCCAAGATCAATTACTCCAACCTAGAAGATATTCCATACTTGTCCGCACAAGAGTATTGCAGTGTAAACGTTAGAAACAATTTTCAGCAGAGGACGAATCTCCGCTTGGAATGTGTATCGCTAATCTGGGGCAAGAAAAGAGGGCAACTTCGGCTCGGAACAACCTCCAGAAAATTTCTCCGAACATCGAACTTGACCGCCGTCAACGCCTGCGCCCATTCGACCCGCGAGGCCCCGCCATTACAGGAAGTTGATTGTGTAGGAGAGTTGGAGACAGATCGCGTAGGATCAGGAGCTCCTATGGATTTGCACTGATGGCCGACAGCGATCCCGATCTGGCAGCAACGCTGCTGGCGGCTTTCTCCGCCCCGACAGGTGCACTCCCAGTTTCAGACCTCTCCTCTCTCTCAAACGAAGGATGGCATTGGGATAGCATCGACGGCAACGGTACTGACCTCCTCTCAGGGCTGAAGGCTGAGTCTCAATCTGAGCCCGCTTCTGGCCCAGAACCGCTTATTCAGGCGCACATACCGCCGGAGTCGTCCCCGGAGCAGCCCCCAAAGCAGGAGCCTCTCCAGCCGAGACCCTACGAGCAGGAGGCTCCTCGGCAAGAGACAGCACAACAACAGCAAGGAAATCAATCACAGGAACCTTCGCAGGAACCACCACAGGAACCATCACAGCAGGGTCCGGCAGCGCAAGAACCCTCGCAGCAGGGCTCTCTACCGCAAGCGACTCTGCCAGAAGAGGTGACGACGCCTCAACTACACTTGCCACATGCTCCTTCACAACATGAACACCAGCCGCAACCACTGGCCGTGCCAGAGCTGCCACAATCACCTCAGAAACGGCCACGATCACGGACTCCCGAAGCCGACAAGCACGGGAGCATAGCTGAAAAACGCCTGAAGACGGATCACCATGACTTGGTTCAGCGCGATGTGGACTTAAGTGCCGCTAATTGGGACATCTCAGCCATGATAGAGAATGCGCTGGGATCATTCGACCAGCAGTCACACCAGCCGCATGAACAACATAATCGTGGCGAAGGCGAAAACTCTGGCGCAGTAAACGCCCAGTCAAAGCCTGTCCCACCGAGAAAGGCCGAGCAGAGGCGGATGAAGTTCTCCAGCAATCCATACTACGTGATGCGGACTATGAGTTTACCGCTTCTTGGAAGTCTGGTCAGTCAACTACAGGCTCCCTGGCCTTTCTCCCTTCTCTGGCTAATCATTCCGTGTGCAGGCCATCCAAATACTGCTCGCACTTTCCCAGCAGTCCCGAGAAGAGACTCTGGCGCTCATGGCCGATCAAGAGTCGGAGTTTCGCAAGGCCTATGATACGCTCAAGGCAGCCCTGGGCCACGCGAGACGGATATTCTCCGAAGGGACGTCGCTTCTCTTCCCCGATGAACTTGACATCAGCGACTCGGAGGATCGCGAGACCATCAGGATGTCGAACCTGGCGGCTGTTAGTACTTCAGCTTTCGCAGGGGACGGCGATCTGCTCGCCGATGTTCATGACAATTTCCCAACAATCTTCGTACCGGAAGAGGGCGACTTTGTCAAGGACTTGAAACCACTGTACTTGGATTTCAAGACGCAGGCTATGTTGAGCTCGCTCAAAGCGGCACATAACCCTCAAGAACGGTCGGATGTCCTGGATAGGTTCTTTCCTCCGAACTTTGACGAGCTGCTCACGCAGCGTCACGGTGACTCGGTATTTCAGAGCAACCGCGAAGATCTGGTGTCGGAAGTTGGCGTGAGGAGACAAGCACTGCTGGAGTCTATACTAGACGACGAGAAGAGGCGTAAGTAGCCTTGTCACGGCGCTGAGTGAACAGTCCAGCTAACAGCAGGACAGAGCGGCTAAAAGACGAGTATCCGGTCAATGGCTTCCTTGACAACCTCGTGGACTATCTCCAAAGCCATTTGACCCTGGTAGTTGACTACGCGGAGAAATACGGCATCAACATACCGGTCAGCGAGGACTCGGTTGCCAATGACTCCCTGCAGAACGGCGATGCCCATGACGGCCACGATGAGTTGGCAGCGTTGCTTCAGAGCGCCACCGCGAAGCTTTCGGATGGCATAGACGTGGAAGCATCGGGAGAGTCACTGTCAGACAGTCTGGGACTGGGCAAGCTTATCCAAGAGTCACTGCAGAGTCAATCTTTCCCCGTCAAGGAGGAAGGGGCTGAGACCAGCGGAGGTGGAGCTGGATTGCTTGAGTCGGGCGGATTGGCGTCACTGATCGCCTCCAAACTGACCGACTTTGATCATTTCACGAGTGCTTCAACCCTCACAGCCACTGAAGGGCAACAACAACACCATGGCCTGCCGCAAGTGACGAATGGTAAGTCTCTACAAGTCCCATCTCCTCGAAGCCAGCACCTGACAGTTCCTTGCCAAGGCTCCATGCAATCCCCCTACCTTGCGCAGTACAACAACCATGTGGCCCAGACGCCATACTACTCTTACGGGCAAGTTCAGCAACAGCAGGCTCCTCCAGCCGACGGAAGCAGCCTTCCGCCCAACCAGTCGTTTCCCACGTCTGTCCTGTACGAGAGAGCGCGGCAAGCGGCCGTGGCTAAATCGTCTTCTGCAGCCCGCCGCGAAGGGATCCACTCAACACGCAGGGCATGGACATCAGACGAGGAGAAGGCCCTCATGATGGGCCTGGACATGGTGAAGGGCCCTCACTGGAGTCAGATCCTGTCTCTGTTCGGTGCCAACGGCAGCATTTCAGACATCCTCAAAGATCGGACGCAGGTTCAGCTCAAAGACAAGGCGAGAAACCTCAAGCTGTTCTTCTTGAAGACCAACTCGGAAATGCCCTACTATCTGCAGTGTGTCACCGGGGAGTTGAAGACCCGTGCACCGGGCCAGGCTGCTCGGAAGGAGGCGGAAGAGAAGGCGAGGCAGAACTCGGAGGAGGAGCAGGCCAGACTACAGGGCATATTGACCCTAGCAGGCGGCCTTCAACACACCCATCAGCATCAACCGGTCAACCATCACACCGCCAGCAGTCCAGTACCTGGTCAAGGACAAGGCACACCGGCGTATGCGAGACCCGCACCGACGACTATCCAGGCAACCGGCCCATCCGCGGCGCGAGGCATGGTAACTCCCGCCGCATCACATACGGCCCTGACTTCAGGGGCTCCAAGTATGTTGGCGAGGGCCGCCAGCATGCAGAACTACGCTGCAAACATGGCTACTGCGGCACCGCGGACCCCTAGCATAAGCACAGGGACCGCGCCCACGCCAAACGTCAGCACAGGAGCGCCAGTGACTCCGAATGTCGGAGCAGGAGGAGGTGCCGGGGTGGCATACAGTTCAACAAGCATTCCCCCGGTAACCACTACAGCTGTCACCACGCCGGCGTCGTCGCCTATCAAGGTCAAGAGCGAGCCACAGGATCACCCTGTGCTGATTCAGCCGAGACCTGCTTCGCAGCCCTCCCGCCCTGCGGAGCCTGTAGGCACTGCAAATACCCACCAGCAGCCTCAAATCGCAGCTTCACGTCCTTCCCAGCAGATCAAGGCCGCGCAAGCTGTACCTCAGCCTCTCATCCAACTCACATTTCCCCCGGATCCGCCACCACCAGCACCCACGCCTGCTCCAGAACTGCCACGGCCTGCGGAACCTGCCAAACCTCCCCCACCTCCTCCATTTCCAACCCCTGTGCAACAGTCCGCACAAGGCGCAAACCTGACATATCTCTCCATATCTACGATGCAGCCCACCGCCAACCATCATCATTCTGGGGAGCTTGCACAGCTAGCGAACTATCAGCCACCTCAGAACCACTCTCCTCAGCAGCAACCCGAGCATCACCAGCAGGATTCTCTGGTATCTGGCACAAACGGGCAGCAGCAACCCCATGACCCGCACGAGACTCACGAACATCGACTAAATCACGATTCCGAACCTAATTCAGACATGACCCTGATGCAGACTCTGCAAGCCGCGCTGGCGGCCGCACCGTCAGGATGATCCGGGTCACAGTCCGTTCCAACTTTACGTTATGTACTGCCCTCCCTCCACAAGGTTCGAGTGTTAGGGGCGTTCTTGCAGCTTGTAGACAATGGAGCAATGAAATCAGATGAATTTCGAATGGAACGAGTGGCGGGGGCTTATATTATAGAACATCTTACCTCGCTGGTGTCTATTTGCAATTTTCAAAGCATGGCGCATTAGGGATTTATCGGCGGCGTCATTGGTGGTGCTATCTCGCTAGGGGCTACGAGGAGTCCTCACATTTACCAGGTATGGATGTCACAATGATGACTTGTGTGAGCGGAAGATGTTTCTTTTGGCACGAGTTCCAGTCTCGCTGTCACTAGACCAGGCCTTAGGCGTCGTGGGTCTTGCCGTCAAATGGCGAGGAAGTGCAATCAACTTGACAGCTATGTGACCGCCCATTATCCGTGATTCGATTCCGCATATCTTCTACCAGGCACAAGCTGAAGCGTTCCCTTGACAGAGCCGTATGCAGCAACCAGCGCGGAAACTTGCTCCGGCTTCCTCTATGCCTCGCTTGTGCCATGCAAATGCTGCTGTGCGGTGATTTGTACCGGCGCCATCGGTCGGCACGTCTCGGGCAATAGGAAGCATAGCCATGCCGTAAATTGACGTTGTCGTCACACCGACACCAAAAGAGTTCCACAACAAACCTGGGCAGGGCTGCACCGTACCACTGCTCATCGGATGATGTTCCTTGTGCGGCCGTCCGCAGCAAATGCCCGGCGGAGCCTAGTCCCAGCAGAGCACATTTCATCATATCTATCCTGCCTGGGTAAGGCTGACTACATGTGCGTTCCGCTGTCGGCACGCCTCCGAAGCATCAAAGTTCGCACCTAGAATATGGTATACCAGTGTCCTTGCATGTCGCGGTCTGGATACGACTGTCTGACCGCAGCCTCCCAGGTCCATGGAAAGGAGACTCCCAGAGGCTGCCCATCAACGGGTCGCTTTCTACAAGGATTTTCCTCGAGAAGCACCGAGTGTCACATGCCGGGCTGTTTGCTATGTCTTCGGGCATCTTACCATTGAGCAGTGGGCCAGGCGGCCAAGCTTCAGGAGCAGTATCACGAAGTACTACCTCGGCGTCATATATATCCGACTTTTGAGCCTCATTGTCTCGTGATTACCCTTACTTGGCCACTTTTCCGCCAACTGACTATTTGCTTCTTGCTGTTGAAGTCATTTTCCTCTGGATCATCGTCCTATCCTCATCAGAAGAACCACAACTTCACAACACATCACTCTCAAAGGCCCTACATCGACGACACCACCATGCCTTACGTCAGGAGGAAATGTAGGAGAAGCCATAGCCATGACTCGGAGTACTACATCCACTGCCAGTCATGTCACAGGCGCACACCGAGTCTAGTCAGCTTCAACGGGACGCCGGTCAGGACGATGTACTGCTCAAATTGTGTCTGCCATAGCTCAACCGCAGGGACCATGTGTCCTTTCCCCAGATACATGTCATTTCTCTACTGCCCAAGTCGTAAGGTTTTCCTATGTTATCCAGAATGTGACTGATGACCGTAAACTGACACCTTAAGCAAGACCTCAGCTGCACCCATGCAGGCTGCCAACGCTACGTGAAGGAGAAGAACCCCCAAAACTTTCGACTCTGCAAAACTCGTAAGTCTTCACCACCCCCCCCCCCCCCCCCCTCCCCCCATCTCTCAGCAACCCTCACATTCTGTCTCTAACACCTGTCACCTCAGACAGCTGCACAGCCCCCCACTGCCCGGACCCCCGCGAGGGCTCCTCCCCCTTCTGCGCGGCTCACAAGTGCATCCGTCCGGGCTGCGACGAAGGGCGCCACCCGTCGCCAGGGAGGTCGCAGTACTGCGCCCGGCACACCTGCGAGTCCCCCGAGTGCGGCAACCCGGTGTTTTACGACGGCGGGGAGGCGCCCGTGCCGGTGCCGGCGGGGGACCACCGGCGCTTCTGCGACGTGCACAAGCGGTGCGCGAGGGCGGACTGCGTGCGGCACTGCTACATGCGCGACGACGGGAGCATGGCGCGGTTCTGCGGCGAGCACAGGTGCCACGCGGGCGCGTGCGAGGGGGAGCGGGCGGGGGGCCAGTTCTGCGGGGAGCATACCTGTCAGTGGCCGAGGGGCCAGTGCAGGAATGGGTTCGCGGACGAGGCCGGAAGGTATTGTGCGGATCATGAGTGCGAGAGGGAGGGCTGTCGGGAGCCGAGGAATAGGTTTGGTGGGAACGGGAGTAAGGTCTGCCAGGAGCACAAATGTCGGGATAGGGACTGTGGGAGGGAGGTGCACGGAGAGACGGAGTGGTGCGAGAGGCACCAGCCTTGCGAGACGGAGGGGTGTAGGAGGGAGAGGGTTATGGAGGGGGAGAGGGTTACGGATCATTGTGAACAGCGTGAGGTTGCCCGCCCGGACTATTTTAGTACTCGGAGACACAAACTGACATGACGGCACCGCAGATACACCCCCTACCTGCGCGTGGCACCACGCCAAGTGCACCAACCGTCCGGTCGAAAACGGGCGCTTCTGCGACGACCACACCTGCATGGTGCGCGACTGCACCGAGGAGCGAGACCCCCAGGTTAGGCGGTCGCAGGCCTGCGCCGAGCACAGGTGCACCGTCGACGGCTGCCCCAACCGGCGGCAGAACGAGGACCTCGACCGGTACGGCGGCGGCGGCGGTGGTGGTGGGCTGCTCGTCGGGCACACATTCTGCGCGCGCCACGGGTGCCAGTCCCGGAACCGCTGCGCGTCCCTGGCCATGGAGGGGAGCCGCTTCTGCAAGCGGCATACCTGCGCGGTGCAGGACTGCCCCGACGAGGCGCGCGTGCACGGGAATAAGCTGTGTCCCGACCATGCCCTCACTAGGCAGGAGCGGATCAGGGACGCGGCGAGGGATCCGCGGGTGGTCGCGGCGGGCGTTGATCCCGGCTATCTGGCTCGCCCGCCGGCGTATGGGGTGGACCCTGGTATCGTGCTGGGCGATGGTGGGATGGGGTACGGCTTTGGGATGCCGCCTGTTGTGCCTGGGGGAGGGATGATGCCGGGGGTGGGATATCAGTATGGACCGGGGCAGACGAGGTATCATTACCAGTTTCCGTGAGAGCTGACGACAGGTTCCGGCCAGTCTTAGATAATAGCTTCATACTTGCCCTTAGAAGACTCAAGCCATGGCAAACCTGCCTTTCTGCAACTACCACAATACAAGTCGACTGACCTTTCCTTCAATTCGATACCGAGACGGTCCGCATCTGTCATAGAAAGCCAGACGTGGACCGAGGTGTCCACCCTAGCCCTACCCCGAGTCAGTCAAGCACATAATGCATGCTAACACCCGGCACGACAATCAAATCGGAACCACATTCGATCTTCTCATCGGGTATGGTGTAGCGGTAACATCGATGACTCTCACTCATCAGCCCGGGGTTCGACTCCCCGTATCCGAGATATGATGCCTCCAAGGCACAAATTCTTTGTTGCCCCTATATCAGGGTTTGATAGTCGGACCGTTTTGCCGCGTGACTTTTGCACTTGGTGATGCGCACAGCAGGACATAACAGGAGTAGACTGGACGGCAATACCTCGACGTCACGTCAGAAGCGAGAAGACTCATCACAAACGTGACCATGGAGACCATCATCATTTCCCTATCGAGTCCTCGCGATTTAGGTAGCCTCCACCAACGGCTTCGTCCTCCCCAGCCCCTCCCTCCCATAATAATCCATAGGATACACCCCAGTCCCCCAATCCTCCCTCTCCCCCAGCGCTATCAGCGCCTCGTACGGCGTCAGCAGCGGCCTAGGAAAGGCGTACCCCCAGTCTATACTCAGCCGCGGGCACGCGACCTGCACCCAGCATTCCACATCCCCCATCATGGCGAGCTTGCCCGGAAAGATCTCGCTCAGAAGGAGGTTGACGAACGGTATCCCTTGAGCTTTCAGCTTCCTTTCTATCAGCGCCATGGTGTGCGGGTTGCCCTGCCTCCCCAGGCTGCCGAGAATGAGGCCCCATTTCCGGGCCGTCTTGGCGGTCCTGATGGCGGCGCGCCGCAGGTCCTGCATCTCGGCGTGCTCGTAGACCTCGTGGGTCAGGCGGCGGGAGTAAGGGTCGTAGCGGTACGCGGGCACGTTGGGGTTGTGGATCATGATGCTCTCGAGGTGGAAGCGCCCGTCGCCGAGGTAGAGGATGAGGTCCACGGGTTTGTCATCTTCTGCGTAGGCGTCGAGATTCGGGGAGGTGCAGCCCAGGATCTCGCCCTTGGAGAGGGGCGCTATCTGGGGCACGAGGACGCGGAAGCCGGCCTTCTCGAGGGCCGATTTGACGCCGTGGATGGTGGCGTTGAACTGGATGGTGCCGACCATGGCTATCGTCTTGCCCGGGGAGAAGTTGCGCTCGAGGGTGGAGAGGAGGTGGGAGGTGTCGATGCTGATGTCGACGAAGACGTAGAGGGTCTTGATCTTGGTCACATCGACGGGGATGAGGCAGCTGTGGGCGTAGTGCACCAGCAGGTCGCACCCCATGGCCCGGGCGGTGTAGTCGTCTATGCAGCAGGCGCCGTAGGTGACGTCGCCCATGATCAGGGTCTCGATGCCCGGACAGAACTCGGTGAGGATGTCGGAGATGGTGGTGGCGAAGAGGAGGAGGCCCTCGGGCATCTGGAGGGCTACGCGCTTGGCGCCCAGGGTCCTGATGCGGTGGATGGTCTTGGGGATCTCGAAGGAGTAGTTTGAGGGGAGGAGCTTCATGGCTTCCTTCAGCTCTGGATCGTTGAGGATCTCGGGCGGTACTTGGTTGAGGAGCCTTGGTGCCCTTCTTGGTTGTGCCACTATGTACTTGTCAGGAAATATATCCTGTTCCGAGGTCAAGACTGGTATAGATACCTTGAATGGCACCGCTGTCCTCTATACTCGTGCTGCCTCCATTTCTTGGGGTGGCATCAGCTGTCCTCCGTCCCACGAACCGTTTCTTTGGTTGCTTCTGGACGGGCTCGGCGGCGGCATGGGCTTCTTCGATATCCGCCGCAATCCCCAGATCTACCTGAGCCCGGTCGTCTTCCATGATTATGCCGGAAGAAAATTAGTTATGAGTATGTGTCTAGGGAGCCAGGCTGTGAGGGTGAATGTGAATGTGAATATCAACATTCATGTGAGTTGCCACATGTGAGAAGCCTTCTTTGAGATGTGAGGGCTAAATGCATAAACCTTGGTAAACCGATATATTCGTAAGCCTCCTTCGCAAACCCAGCGGCAGAGGCGCAGCGCTAAAATTAGGCGCTAAGCTCGCTTGAACGTCGGCAAGATACTTGTGCAATGTAACTTGGCATACGCCGGTGTTGACCTCACTTTCCAGACCATCAGTAAAGTCAGCCCCGACCCCTGAATACTTCTATTTTCTTGACTTATTCCGTGGGCCGCTATTTCTACGAGCAGGCGCGCACAGCACACTTGGCTTGTAGGCACGAAAGATGGCAAGCGTTCCGAAGCCAGGCCCGGCCAATCTCCGCCCAGGCGCCGGGCTGGACGAGTGGTTGGAGGAAGCGAAACAATGCCACTACCTGCCGGAGCCCGTGATGAAGCAGCTGTGCGAGATAGTAAAGGAAGTGCTGATGGAAGGTAAGAGCTGTCATTTGCGCCCGACTCTGAGTGGTGTTCTGTTTTGCCTCGAGACGTGCTGACGTAGGTGCCCGAGCAGAGTCCAACATCCAACCAGTCGTCACCCCAGTCACGATATGCGGAGACATCCACGGCCAGTTTTACGATCTGCTCGAGCTATTTCGGGTCGCGGGCGGTATGCCCGGCGACAAGAACGTGCAGGCGCCCACAACGGCGACGACGGTGATAACGTCCGACGACGTCGAGCCGCCCACCGAGATAACGGATCCGAAGCTGAGGAAGAAGATAAAGAGCAGCGAGTCGGGTGAAGGCGAGGGAGACACGACCATAGATCTGGATAGCTCAGAAGATGCTGGCACCTCGACACATGCAGAGGGGGCGCCGGCCACGGACACGTCGATGGGCAGCGACAACAACCGCTACGTCTTCCTGGGGGATTTCGTCGACCGGGGATACTTCAGTCTGGAGACGTTTACCCTGCTAATGTGTCTGAAGGCCAAGTGTGTTCTCTCTAAGCTGATTCTTTCCCTATATGTATACTGACTCCCGCAGATACCCCGACCGGGTCGTCCTCGTCCGCGGCAACCACGAGTCGCGGCAGATCACTCAGGTATACGGCTTTTACGAGGAGTGCCAGCAAAAGTACGGCAACGCCTCGGTATGGAAGGCGTGCTGCCAGGTGTTCGACTTCCTCGTGCTGGCTGCCATCGTGGACGGCACCGTCCTGTGCGTGCACGGCGGTCTGAGTCCTGAGATAAGGACCATCGACCAGATCCGCGTCGTTGCGCGGGCGCAGGAGATACCGCACGAGGGAGCGTTTTGCGATCTCGTGTGGAGTGATCCCGAGGATATCGACACTTGGGCCGTCAGTCCCCGTGGAGCGGGCTGGCTGTTCGGAGATAAAGTTGCGACAGAGTTCAACCACGTGAACGGGCTCAAGACTATTGCCCGTGCCCATCAGCTGGTCAATGAGGGATACAAGGTGAGTGAAACTCTTCTCTCCGCAGCCACCAGATCCGGGCAAGATGCTAATAGATTGCTAGTTCCACTTCCCGGAGAAGTCCGTGGTCACCGTCTGGTCGGCGCCAAACTACTGCTACAGATGCGGCAACGTCGCGTCCATCATGACGGTCGACAAGCAGCTGAAGACGAGGTTCAGCATCTTTTCCGCCGTGCCCGACGAGCAGAGACACGTCCCCGCTGGTCGTAGGGGGCCGGGCGACTACTTCTTGTAATGTGCATCAGCGACGGAACGACCCGGTCTTGTTTCGGTCCGTAGAGGCGTTTGGGTGTGCGTTTCGATACTGGCATTGGCATTAGATGACATGATGCGTGAGGAGGGACGGTACATGTATGATTACAAGCTTTTGATGTTGGGCCGCCGTGATACCCTTCCCTTTTGGCGGCTGCCAACGTGGAAGCATGGCACGTTATGTACAATGTGGAGGGCTTCAATGTGACGTGAAGACATACGAGTCCTCTTTGAATCACGTTTCCGTTCCATCGCCCCGGATGCTTTGGTGACTCACAAGGCCAATCTGTTCTGTGAAGCCGTGACTCGTTCACCTCTTGACGGGGATCCTCCATGACCAGTCGCCAGTAGCCCTTAACAACCTGGTAAGCCGTGCACCAGGCAACCTTGGTCGTAGCACCAGTAACTGCTTTTTTTCGCTCCTTCTCACCACCTGCACCATCAGTTGATTAAGACGACCGTGAACCTCCCATGTTTCCGATCTCACACTTGTTCCTGCAGTCTCAAGATTCCGAGCTTCCAGTCACAGGTTCCGGCCGATTCGAGAAAACAAGCTTATACTTGACAATATCGGCCACCTCCAGCTCCTCGGCCACCTCGTCCTCTCCGCCCTCTCCCCTCCTCCTGACAACAGCCAGCGGCTTCGGCAGCTTCTTCACCTCGCCGGTGAGACGCTGGTGCTGGCCGACGTAGAGGTAGACCTGCTTCATCCACGCCGTGCTGGAAGGGTCTAGCGCATCCGGGTTGTAAGACGGGAAGTCGAGGCGGCCTATCGGTATTGAGGGGGGTGATGCGTCCGAGTGCGGGACGTTGATAGTGCCCTGCAGCTCCAGGAGGGCGAGACCGGCCGGGGTTTGGAGGAGTTGCGGGAGTGGGTTTGGGGAGACTGGGGTTGACGGGAGGGATGTGTGGAGGGGGACCGTGGTTGATTCCATGTTGTGGATCGTTGGGAGATGTTACCGCTGCGGCATGTCCATTTTCGGGTGGTGTTGGAACATTGGTGCTATTATCTCACCGTACAAAATAGCCACGCGTTTTTCGCACTGTATTCTTACTGTGAGTCTTCTCTTTAGGTTCTGACTTTTCTGCGGTGCAGCTCCTTCAGCGACGGGTATAGGATAAGATAATGCCCAATAAGGCAGTGCAAACGATGTGTCTCTACACTTCACGAGTTACTCTCCTCCTCGGAGTGCAGCCTAGGTTTCGGGATCCGAAGGCCACGAGGACCTTGACGGCCACTCCCGTGCAGCAGATACGCCCCTTGCTCCGAGGATGGTTCGAATTCAAGGCATCTACCCCAGATCCAGACTACCTATCCTTAGATCCTAGCGTCGGCGAACCGGATCATGCAAGATACACTGGTCGTTTAATTAATGGAAGGATTCAGGTACAGACGTCGATCGGATTCGGACGACCGGCTGGGACACGCGAGAAAGAGAGAAAGTGGCCCCTCTCGGAGCCGCGCCGTGCATTATGTCAGCTGGGACCCGGACGCCAAGCTCGGACAACCCCGCTTGCTTACTATCTACCTTAATCGCTCTCGCGCTGCATTGTGCCGAGCTGGTGTGAGCTGCTGAAGCTAGCTTTTGAGTCACAGCACAAGAGTTCGGATTTGGCTGAGGAGAGAAAACGGCCGCAGTATGCATGAAGCTCGCCGATTGGGCCTTGAACTCGCTCGTGTCTTTATAGAGCTGTGAACCAAGAAGCCGGTGGTGTGATGTGCCTTTGTTTAGGTTGGGGTCCTGGGCTCGGAGCCGATCTGGAGCTGCTCCTTCTAGTTCGTCATAGTGCGGGGTATCTCTCAAGTGCGCATTCACAGTTCCTAAAGCCCGAGGAGATAGACTGGATATTTCAAAAATGCTGGATGGATGGAAGCTATCGATATGTCCAGAAGAAGCTTAGGATGGGACGACGTGCAGAATTTGCATACATGCGTACCGTTGCACAGGCACCGAACATGGACATTGGTCAGCGAATCAAGCAGTAACAACAAAGAGGAGGAGCTCAGGAGGGCAGGGAGGGGTGTGTCCACACGCAGGAGCTCTCCCCGTGTCTGGCCGAGAGGAGGGACAGGCGGAGCCGACTCCACGATGCGGGGAAGCGTAGATTGCGACAGAGATCTCAATGACAACGGCCAGCCAGTGGTGTGGCAACGCACTCTGACCGCTGATTAGCCCAGACAACGTCGTAGCGACGTAAAACTGTCCTCTAGTTGGTCCGGCATTGGGACTTTTGCATTGTGGCCACTGTATGAAGTGTGGGACGGGATCACATCTCGGTGTCTTTCAATCGGAAGGTTCCTTCAAGAATCCTCTCCTTGGGCCAAGCCCTGGCCCAGCCTGTACCGGTGACGCTCAACTGCATACTTCATGAGAGAAGCATCAGAGCGGCGAGAGTAATCACCTTGCTACGCGGAGATGCCTAGAAGGAATGTGCCGGCTGGACTTATGCAAGACAGGTGGTGGTAACCCGAGGGCGGTCTTGTACACGTACCTTGAGGGTCGGTCGGATTGAAGCAACCAAAGCCCCTCATCGTCACTCCATACTCCGTAACCCCGCTCCAAGGGGGGGGGGGGGGGGGGTGTGCTTCATGTTCCCCGATCATCGTGACTAGGTAGTTGGCATCCCACCCGTGCTAATGGGGTGGATTTCAAATGTACTAGCATGGGGCAGAGGAGCTTGATATCTGCATCTTCGTCTCCCGCCTCGCCACATCGCCCTTCTAGCTTGGGACCCCGTTCATATAAGACGCTTCCCCGCCTCCCCCTCATCTCTCGAAGCACATTGCGAGTTTAACCCTTCTCAACTGACCTGCCTTGCCTCATCTTCACTGCCTTGATACCCATACCTCCTGCTTCACAATGTCGAACCTTTTTGTCGAGCTGAAGACACCCGTTACGGGCACATACAAGCAGCCCACCGGACTGTAAGCTACACGCCTCTCGCTTTCCGCAGTATATGTAGTTCAGGTCTAACAGTGAATGACAGCTTCATCAACAACGAGTGGGTCGAGGGTGCCGACAAGAAGACCTTCGAGGTCATCAACCCCACCAACGAGGAGGTCATCTGCTCCGTGAGCGAAGGCACTGAGAAGGATGTCGATATTGCCGTAGCCGCCGCCCGCAAGGCGTTCCAGACCACATGGCGCGAGACCACCCCCGAGCAACGAGGCAAATATCTGCTCAAGCTCGCCGAACTCGCCGAGAAGAACAAGGAGCTTCTCGCAGCTGTCGAGTCTCTCGATAATGGCAAGTCCATCAGCATGGCCCGCGGCGATGTCGACGCCGTTATCGGCTGCATAAGGTACTACGGCGGGTGGGCAGACAAGGTTGAGGGCAAGACCATTGATGTTGCTCCGGACATGTTCCACTACACAAGGCAGGAGCCGGTGAGTTCCCCCTTGTTGAGGGTTATCTAGAGAGCATAGGCTGACAGTCCATAGCTCGGTGTGTGCGGCCAGATTATTCCCTGGAACTTCCCTCTTCTCATGCTGGGTAAGCAAGCTGTCCTCATGGTGAAAGCTATCCACGCGCTGACATAGCCACTAGCATGGAAGATCGGACCCGCGCTGGCCACGGGCAACACCATCGTCATGAAGTCGGCCGAGCAGACCCCGCTGTCCGCTCTCGTCTTCGCCCAGTTCGTCAAGGAGGCCGGCTTCCCCCCCGGCGTCTTCAACCTGATCTCGGGCTTCGGCAAGACTGCCGGCGCCGCCATCTCGGCGCACATGGATATCGACAAGGTCGCGTTCACGGGCTCGACGCTGGTCGGCCGCCAGATCATGAAGGCCGCCGCCTCGTCCAACCTGAAGAAGGTGACCCTCGAGCTCGGCGGCAAGTCGCCCAACATCGTCTTCAACGACGCCGACATCGAGAAGGCCATCAGCTGGGTCAACTTTGGCATCTACTACAACCACGGCCAGTGCTGCTGCGCCGGCTCCCGCATCTACGTGCAGAGCGGCATCTACGACAAGTTCATCGCCGCCTTCAAGAAGCGCGCCCAGGAGAACAAGGTCGGCGACCCCTTCGACGAGGAGACCTTCCAGGGGCCCCAGGTCAGCCAGCTCCAGTACGACCGCATCATGGGCTACATCGAGGAGGGCAAGAAGGAAGGCGCCACTCTGGAGACCGGCGGTGGCCGTCACGGCGACAAGGGCTACTTCATCCAACCCACCATCTTCTCCAACGTGTCTCAGGTAAGTTTCCCCCCCCCCCCTCCCTCCCGTGTCAACTCTAACCCCCATGGACCCACATGCTGACACGTCGCTCCCAAACAGAACGCGAAGATCATGCAAGAGGAGATCTTCGGACCTGTCTGCGCCATAGCCAAGTTCGAGACCGAGGAGGAGGTCCTTAAACTAGGCAACGACTCCGTGTATGGTCTTGCTGCTGCCGTTCATACCCAGGACCTCAACACCGCCATCCGTGTCAGCAACGCCCTGCACGCCGGCACTGTCTGGGTTAACTGCTACAAGTACGTACACATTCCACCAATGCTTGAAAAGACCCTGCTAACGCCCCCGTTGCCTAATTCACTGGCAGCTCCCGTTCGGAGGGTACAAATCGAGTGGTATCGGTCGGGAGTTGGGCGAGGCTGCTCTGGCGAACTACACGCAGAACAAGAGCGTCGCCATCCGGCTTGGAGGCGCCCTTTTCTAAGTTTGAGCGTTGTTTTTTGAAGCGGGTCTGTCTCAGGTTCTCGCAAAGGAACAGAATGTATTATTTGAGCCACTGCAGGGCACTGGGTTGCGAAAACAACGAGTTTCATCTTTCCCCTGAGTTACCCCTGAATCAACCCTAACCCTTATGAGAACCGCTCAGAGATGCCATGTCCCCCCTCCCGATGAAGCTCTTCGGACTTTGTTGCAAGTCTCCCTTGACAGCTCACAGGTTTCTGTTGTAATATCTACGCCCGGCGCAGAAGCATGGGAGGGAAGCTGGTGGCCCTGCGGGTGCAGGGACTTCCACGGCACCGCTGGGACCACGGGAGCGCGAGCCACGTGACCCTCAAGGCCCCTATTACGGAACTCCTGTATCTACCTAGACTTGAATATCAGAGGCCAATACAAACATCCTACTATCCTCCTATATGATGGGCCGATGGCGATACTATACGAATACACCGCTGCCCAAACACCCAACGACCACACGAACACAGGCACACGACCACACGAACGCACGACCACACGAACACAAGGCGGGTCAACGGTCAACGTTGCGGCCTTGAACTCTGAGTGTTCGATTGCAGTTGGATAACTCGCCCCTACGCAAAGCCTGCTATTCCTTCAGATCTGAAGACCCAAAGTACTTAGGAACGAAGCAGCTGTGCCTTCGCATCGCACTTGGGCCGTGGTGTCTTGCACTTTGTCTTCGCATCCGGTCATGCTATAGCTGCTCTGCATCGTCTGCGTCCGTGGACTCCCTCCTAATTTTCACGAGCCTTCGACTTCTTGCAGGCGAGAGTCTCCTTATGATATTGCTGACCCAGTCATTCAAAGCCTTCATCATTGAGGAAGCCATGATATACGTCAGAGCCGCAGTTCGAGGTGTCGCTTGCGAAAGCTGCTCTTAGTGCATTGTCCAGTCGGCGGAAAGTGCTGTTGTGGCTGTCCGAAAGACCAGCGGTCCTAGGTGTCGTGAAAGATACGATCCGTCGTCGGCAGTGGGTTCCGACCTCCAACCACAGCGTCAGGACATCAAGAGGTCCATATGCATCTGGGCTCTCCCTAGCCAACTCGTCTAGAATCAAGACCTAAAGACAGCAATTCCGTGTTCCGGGGTAACGAAACTAATTTTTTCAGTGCCTCGAAATGAGTATAGGAGTTTCATCCCGATGTGCCTCTCCGGCGCGGTGGTCCTGCTACTCGGCTAATTTTTGGACGCGCCAGGAGATCAGTAGAACTCCACGACCTGGCATCAGGGTATTTGCGATATCGTACTTGATAGTAGGATACACAAGATAGTGGAGTCCGGGTATCTCGAGGTCGTTGATGAACCCCGGATCCATACGGCCTCCTTTGCTACCTCTGCCCCTGCAATGTCGTCGACGGCGTCGGTCGTGGACAGCGCCACAGTCTTCTATCTCTGAGAGCACCACCAAATTAGTCCTCCCGGCCATAAAGAAACACCATCCTGTTGTCGATCGTCGGGTGTCGATGCATCCTGCGTGAACAGAGTCTATGAAGCCCACGCAGTCGGGCATGTCCGCCTTATACATAACGCCCATATCCTTCGTTCCCTACAAGTATGCCAGTACGTCACGGAGTGCCTCTATATGTCCTTCGGATGGGTTTGAGTTATACCTTGGACATGTGTTTGTGGCATAGGATATGTCTGGGCGGGTCTGCCTTGCCAGGAAACCCAGTGATCCGACAACCCATTGGTGCAGGGCCCGTCTCTCTTCGTTCGGTTCTCTGCTTGTCCTCTGTGGTTTGGTTGAGGTCTGGAAAGGGAGTTTCCTCCCACGGATCAGCAAAGAAGATGAATAATCCGGGCAGTAGAAGATGGCAATCTGACGAATGAACGTCGCAGACAAGGGTAGTGGTGTGTCCAACGCCACGCGATTGTCCCTCCCCGAGGCACCTAGTCACAAGAGCTAGCTTGAGAATCCGGGGTCAACAGGACGTCTATCACAAGTCTAGACAATCGCTACAATAGGGTAAGCGGTGTTGGGGTTACCATGTGGACAGTCGTTACTATGAAAGGAGAAGGGGACCTCTAGGGTCGCAGTAACGCTTTCGTTCCAACGTCAGTGTCATAAGATGGAGGGGTAGGGGGCGGTTGACTCGTGGTGCAGTTAAGTAGACGGAGGTTGCTGGGAGTGAAGATCGAAAGGTCGAGGCATTGGAAGAGGATCGAAGAATTGAGGATAGGGAGCCCCTTCGGGTAGCCTAGAGAGGAAGAATTCTTCGAAACTTAAAAGCTGTCAGGAGAGATACGCGACAGCAGGCTTTATGTAGGGTTATAGTCATCCACCTGGAATTAACCATCTATAGTTGGGCCACGACACTGACCTGCTGTATAGTCAGTCGTCTGGTCGTATGGTCATATGGTCTCACCATCGGTTTATCATATAGGAAAATAGTAGGACAGCCGCGATAGCCTCTGTTACTCAGGGCTAGCGAGACGAGAAGATATTTAATGCCTAGTCTCTAACGGATTTACTTGAGTTGTACCTGTTACAAAGGACACGTACAACGAACAGCGCCGTACAGTATCAAGTCCGCTTAAGAGAGCGGCTTAAACTATTTGTTATTGAAGGGGTGATCTATCTGGTCCTCCGAGGGCTGTTTCCAAAGCAGCCTGCGAGTTTATTTATGCGGTCCGAATCCCATAATACACGGGCAGTGTCTGAAAGCCAGCCGTAATCCCACATATCCGAAGGACAGCTGATATCAAACCACAGAAATTTGTTGTCAGGGTCGGTGTTATCACGTCAAGCTTCGTACAGGTTCATGTCCGTACCGTGGTAGAGTTGGTCACTTGCTCCTAGACCTCTAGCTATAGACAAGAGCGTACAGGGGTCAGGTGGTAGCCCAGGTTGACCGTGGAGGATGGGGGACTATTGCCACGACAGACGGAGGGAAATGCATATTGTACCCTAGGAGATAGAACTCTCTCTACACGCCGAGCAGGAGGGCATGTAGAGAAATGCCAGTTTATTGGGTTGCTAACCTTATCGTAAGTCAGAGGACCTAGGCCGTTTGGTTTATGACCAGTGGCAGATGTTGAAAGCTTGGCAGCGTGCCGATGTGCGTGGTCGAAAGACACCATATTTTCCTACGGCACGGCAGTAAAGGTTGTTCCAAATACAAAATCGATGGAGTGGCAGCCAAACCATCTTTCTAACTTAATTCTAGTGCTCTAACAATGGATGCCTGTTCAGGAAGCGATGCAGCATGAGCACGTCTCGACAGCGACAGCATGCACGAGCTGGAGCTTGTATCGTAACACCGCCTAGGGGAGACAACGACAGAGGCCATTGTGGCAATGCAAAATAGCCAAGGACTCGGTATGTAGGTTCGATATTGATCATCTCTCATTGTGTATCTAGCGTAGACAACGTCCGATATCTATCACATCATCCAAGCGACGCCAGCCAATGCAGATATGTCTTGCTGAGAACAGCAGACAAAGGATGAATAACCCGAGATCTCAAAGCAGACGAACCCCCTTCCAAGCAATCAAAACGACGATTAACCGCCCTCGCTCCACGCCAACTCCCCCATGTATGAATGCTTTCGCCAAAACTCCGCGCCCAGTCCCAGTAAAAATTCTCAAGAGCGCAGATAAATGCAACGTCGGAGCTTATCGCTCCGGCTGGGGTATCCAATGTTCGAGACGCGCCAAATGATTGAGATATGCTCTCCGCCAAGACGAAGGTGGTCTAGAATGAAAAGAATGCAAAACAATCCCTCCAAGATGCTTGCATGCGGCGGTTGATTTGTGGAATGTTGGAGAAGAAGGATGTTGAAGGTCTGGACCGGCCGCCAAGACTCGGCCGAGAGCTTGGCGGTGCCGGCGCCGAGGTACGGGGCCATCACTCGGACCGGAGCCTCACGTCGCCAAGACTGAAGACGCGCTGCAACAGATTGCGCTTCAGGCCTGTATGGCAAGGTTTGCTGTGTGCAAGGCACGAGCAGACGACCGAACGGCCGCACGGACACTCGGTCTGCAGTAGCTTCCGGTTCAGCTCGGCTTCCCACCCGTACAGGTCGGCTTCTGGTGCTGCCTGTGTGTACGGCCCAATCTCACAGACCGTCAGCGAGCTCGAGTTGAAACGCACGCCGTCGAAAGCCTTGTTCATGTGTTCCGAGAACTGGCTCAGGTCGAGGGAGAGCGGGCGGTAGTCATACAGCGGAGACGGCCCCTCAGACCCGGTCATATCCGTGTCTTCATTGGCGTCGACGTTGACGGACGAGAGAGCAGGCGTCGGGCAGAGAGTCGACTCGCCAGGGCTGGGTGTCATGCCGAATCGAACCTTCCTCGTAATGCAAGCGGTCTCGGACCGTACCAGTCTCGGTCGCATAGCCGGACGTGCGTAGCGCCTCGCAACCCCTGGCTTGTTCCTAACATAGCCGTAGCCCTTTGCGGCCATGTCACCGCTCCAAGCCTCGCTGGGGAGCCTGCTCAATCCCTGCGTACCGGTCCTTTCCTGCAGAGGTATCGGCACGCCGGGATGAGGCTCTTCCCAGCTCCGAGTTCCTTCCAGACTGCCTTCCAGTGACGGCTCCGCGCCGCCATCTGTGTCTGCTGTTGTCGAACTCGTCGAGGCTGCGGGTAGTGACATGACCTGTGACCTTCATAAGGGATATGAACTGCCGGAGGAGCTGTGCGCGTCCTCAGCAGTAGCAACACCCGAGGTTATGCTCGTCGGGTTGGACCGCTTGCTCCGGCCACCCTTCCGACTGAGTCCTAGCTTCTGGCCCATTTTCTTCCAACCCGTGTTGTGGGCGTTGATGGCCCTCTGGAGAGTCCCCGGGGAGGCACCAAACCCCCAGTCGGAAGTGGGCGGGGTAGTGGGTGGCGTCATTGGCTCCTCACGTGAAGACGCCGGACTCCACGAATCGTCCGGGCTGCCAGTCTCGGGAGTATCACTGGACGAAGACGCGCCCTGCACACCGTGGTCGCTACGATGAATGCCAAAAAGGGGCAGGAAGCTCGTTTTTGGCGACCGGCTGGACTCATCGTTGGGGTTGGAAGCGGAATCTCTGGGAATGCGGAGTTTCGATCGACCCTGTCTCCCCTGTTGACCCTCGTCTGCAACCGAATCCTCATAATGCGGCACGGCTAGCGAGTCGAGGAAAGGGCCGAGAACAGAGTCGTTCATGAGCTCGAATACTATACGGACAGCTTCATCCAACTCGGCTGGGTGTGGCGGAGTCCCCTGAGCACCCAGTCCTAGCAAGCGGTCGCGAACTGGCGCGGGGAGATTCAGTTCGCGTGGTGTCTCTGTCGAAGGGACGATGTAGGCGTTGATAATCTTGTGCCAGAGCGAGCAGAGGTATTCACAGCCATCTCTGAAGTCGGTGCCTTGGCCGGACATGATCTCCGCATAAGCGGACCCGTAGTATTCCGCGTCCATCTTGAACTCCAGTGTTTCCATACAGTGGTTCTGGGACAGGAAAGCCGTAAAAGCCGCCCGCGTCCATGGTGCCGGCGCGGTATCAGATAGTATATCGTGTAAGGTTGGTGGATGGGTGATTGCCGAGGATAGATAGGCCAGACTTGTCGGTCGCGAGGACGACATGGCCGGCTGCAGAGCACAGTCCTGGTAGACCGTTGAGCTGGGCTGCGGGGACAGCTCCCTGGGAGAGGGGCTTGGTGATAGATAGAATGCGCTTCTTCCTCGTTTCCTCGACTTGGGCATAATTCCTTTGCCGGAGGGCAACAGAAGCTAGTCTTGGGGTGCTTGGGAGGGTGAGTCCGTTGCTTTTTTAGGCCCTCTAGCAGTGTGTCAAATCCCGCAAGACTCAGCTTCCGGACACTTCTCCGAACAACAGACTTCCGCGCTGAAAGCAGCCGCGCTTTAGTGGTTTCCAGTTCTGCCGGCTTCCGAGTCGTCATGCGATGCAGGCAACCGTTGACTCTCGAGCTCCACCAAAACCGTCTGTTGATCCAATCAAGCCACAAACTTCCGCTCCGACAGAACGCTGGCCTTGGGACAAGCCTGAAGGTTATGGCCCGCAAATGATGCTTGGTAAAAGCGTGTAGTGGTGTATTGGATGCCACCAGGACGGACGCGGTGGGGTGTGCTCGAAATGTGTTGCCCTACGTATCCCAACGGCTTCGACTTCCTTGACGTTACGGGTGCTTGCGATTGCCGGGCAAGGTCGCACCATAAGTAGCACAGGAGCAACAAGAGGGTCGGACTCTGAGTGCGACAGATCAATTTCGACGACTCCAGTGTGGCGCTGCGAGGCTTCGGTGTCGAACAAAGAACACAAGCCTGCTTCAGGTTGTGGAGCGGCGGCCGGGATGTGGGTGGTAGAGGTAGTTGTATGCTTTGTCGTCGTCAGTGCTTACTGGCAGTCAACTAGTCCGCCCAGTTGCCCGTAGAGATCTAGAAGTTGCCCGCTTGTGTATCGCCAAAAGTAAGACGCCGCCAACAGCAACACAGTAGAGAGACCAAGCGCAATGCCGGCCTGGCTAGTTGTTTGTAAAAAGGTCCGGAGAGGCGATGATCCCGATAAAGCAGCCTTTGAAGCAAGCGACACGCTCGAGAATAAAGGTGAAAGATGATGTGAGAGCAACCTTGGTCCAGGTACAGATTATGGAACACCTTGGCAGTTTGGGGGTCTTGGTTTTTGGAGGGGAGGGGAGGCCGAGGTGCTGTTGGTGGGCGTGCGGAGGCTTATGAAAGGGTGTTGTTGTTCAAATTAGGGGCGACGGCGAACGGAGACAGACCCGATCGAATGCCTCAATAGCGATGGGCGCAGGCCAATAACATTGTGACAATTCTTGAGCACAGGGCCGTCCCGGAGCTTGGAATGGAATGAAGGTGGAAAAGAAGGAAAATGGAAACAACGAGTCCAGAGACACACGAAGAATGAGGAGAAGAGGGACCAGACGACGGGATTGGCAGCAACGACAGCCCGGGACGTGTTGATGACTTTCGGTAAGGTGTGTGGGTAGGAATCCGTCGGCCGTAAGTACCTGGCATGTAGCCTCTCCGCCGGAAACAGCGACTTTTGCAGTGCGGTTGGGCGTGTGCCAAGAGACGAACAGGGTTAGAGGTACCTATGGCGACTTTTTGGCTGTGCCTAAACCAGGCGGATCTGCAGCGAAGAAGTGAGAAAACGGGAGGAATGTGGAAAAAGAACAGAGCACGCTTGGCACAGCAGAGGAATGACAGGGGGGGAGGACAAGGGGTGGCGCTGAGCTAGAAGCACACTAGAAGGCCCCGGGGCTTCCAAAGGCGCGCAGGACAGGGCCGTCCAATCATCGCTGCAGCATCTGCGTCATCCCGGAAAGATTGTCGTGGCCATGGCCCCATTTGGGCCTAGCCGACCAAAACGTCGTGCGGCGCTCCAACTCAAAGGAAGCAGCGCGACAGGGCGCTGAATGGCTGAGATTGGCTTGAAAGGAACGTCTGGAAGGGCGGTGGAAGCACCTGACGCATTGCAGGTGGGCCCAATGGTGCTGCACGAGCTGACGGAAGACGCTCCCTTGTCACGTAATTAATAGGGATTCTTTACAATTGCTCGAGACTAACCTTGCGAAAAGGTACAGAATGAACCCTAACTGACTTTGTAGGCCCCCCGAGGTCTAAGGACGGTGGGCGGGCTCCCTTACACCTCCGATTGTTAGCACCGCTTTCCGACGGCTTTGTTGTCGAAACAGGCGCTAGTAAAGAAGTCTGCTGTTTAGGCACTCAGGGCGCCAGGTTGTGCTTTGAGATCACAGGTTTGAGATCCGGTCATGTTGTGGTGAGCAACTTCATTAGCCTAGTTGATTGGTAATGGGACGCCCCAAGGGTCTACGGCCATTTCAGGGTGATGTTGTGGCGGCCGTGTTGGTCTGGTCAACATGCAGCTCAATTGAACGGCAGGGACATCATGCAAACGTGGACTTACAACTTGGAGCGATACCTATCATCGACCATCATTGCTTGTTCGCCTTGTGTGTTGTGTCCCAAGGAATCGTGCCGGACGCTGGCAGCGTGGGTAGCTTCACGTAGCCTGCCGGGTCAAGTGGGATGTCATACACAGTACAAGGCCTGATATGTGCTACACGCCTGATACCATGGTTCCTGGTTCAACAGTATCCATGTATTTTCCTCCCATCATCGCAACACCCACGCAGTACACCCTCGCCATCCGCATCGCTCGGCAGTTGTCTGCATAAGGCGGGGTCTTAATCGGATGTACTACATTGGCTGACACCGGACGACTCAGGGAGCCTTCGCCATCCACAAATGCTTTCCTGTCTCGTCACAGCAACCGGCTCACGACGGAGTGGCACCCTGTGAACGGGAACGCTCACGTCTTTTCATTCAATCACTACGTTCTCACCCTCCAAACCAGCAACAGTCATAGGGGTCGGTTAGACGTGCCGCTGACAGATGCGCAAAAGCGTTCGATTTCTTCAACACTTATTAACAAGTTGGCATGTCGTCGAACAACTGAGACCGATACTCCTCTCGCCGGAAGCGGCTCCGCCCGGGCTGCTTACGCACGGAAGGGCTGGAGCGCAAACGCTAACAATGACTCGTTTCTCCAACGGCATTCCAGTCACGAAACCCTTCGCAACGGCATTCCAGTGACGGAGGAGAAGCTTTCGGGATGCTAGTAAGTGGTACATGTTTATCACCACGTCAAATACCGATAAGGCTCGTCATTGAGAGGCAGATCCGTGGACCCTGATGGCCCAATCAGCCTTGCCCACTCTTCGGTTGCATCATGAGTCAGGAGCCCGGTGGTTGAGATGGGATTCTCAGCAAACCCATGCTCATCCTGTCAAATTTGACACTTCATTGCCGACGTCAGGCCTGTTAACAGCCGACGGGAGCGCTTCGCTATAGAAACAAAAAAAAAAAAAGAATCCCACCCGCCTGATTCAGGTGGCAGCCCACCTACGTGTAAGGTTTGCGAGCACTCCGTTTATGGCCTCTACGGACGTATCGACGGGAACATCTCCATACACGTGTAAGGTACTTCGTAGACTCAAAAGAAAACGTAGGCCCCGCCTTTTGGCGTGCCACGCAGCATTCATGAGCCCATCACATCATGTTGGACGCCAATCGGCAAAATACGTATCTGGGTTCCACCGATATTATCAACTACTTCTGGTAGACTCCCGTCTCTTTATCGCTTATTTTAGGAAAACCAGCGATACTGTTGACGGGGCGGCTCACGCACACGTGGAGACCCCTTTGTGTCATGTCACCATCCCTATCCAGCAAGGCGGTAGGCTCGGAAGAAAGGCGCCCTTCTAGAACCCTTCCTACCCGGGTCTAGCGGCCCGCCAAGAGGAGCCCATCACCTGCAGTCATCCGAGCCGAAATTGCGCTGATGGTGTTGCCAAGGCAGGGCGAACCCCTGCAGGACACGGTTAGCCACCGGGACGCGGCTTTGCTGGCTGACGGCCTCGCCGGAACCTGTTTGCTTCGACGCCACCAGCCCAGCTGACCCCTTCTCGTGGGGACATTAATCTTTATCCGCGATGACGAACTCTCAGCTAGACAGAAGCGCAAACAGCTTCTAAGCGCATTCAATATCGCACCATACTTCCCCGGCAATAATCATGCCGACCCTTTATCCCTCCCTGCGAGAGTCACGATGCTCGTGTCTGGCCTCATGGAGCTAAAATGGTCATCGCTAACTCCTCAATAGGGTGGTTCCTACCCCCTTTCATTGCCCCTTTCTCGACGGGATCCTCCCCTGTAACCGCGTCCTTGGCAGCTCAAGGTACGCGTTTGACCTTCCAGCTTCAGCCAAGTAGGTTGACGCTCGGACGCTCAGCAGACCTTTTAAATGTCCAGCTACTGTTTGGCAAGGCTGGCGGAGCTGGGACTAGCGACCTTGGCAGGCGACGGCTATTGTGGCGTCGAAACCGATGAATCGGTTCCCACAAAGAAAAGTCTGCCGCGAACAGGGTATACCGCCGTCTTGCGATCTGTTCTCCTGAAAGGCTGCAGAACGTGTGTCATGACATCTTCAACTCCGACTGTTTTTCTGATTTCTGAAAAGACCCTCCTCTTCCTGTCGGTCATATCCGGCCGTGAAGGACTATCGAGCCGCCGTTCGGGATACTAGCTTACAATCGTCGGACGAGCCTCTTTATCCCGCTGCCGTTCCTCTCTTCGGGTTGGGTAACACCGAGGCTACCCATAACGTGCCCATGCGTATGGCTGGCTCGGGCGCCCTCGTTCCAGCGAACGATGTCGTGTGGTACACGGTCTCGCTGGAGCATCATCCTCTTCAGAACCCCAGGCTGGTGTCTTCGCCGAGGTTTGACACCCCACGCGCTACTACCTGCTCTATTCGAGCAACCCGGAGTCTTGAAAGACGGTTCTTGGCATTTGCGATGACGACGTCGGTGCGGTCCTCATGCCCGGGCGACCTGATAACTGACAGGACGTGTAGCCGAACTTGACCGTCCAGTCGTTTACGGGATGCGACACGATCTTACTCCGTAGGCTTAGGGATGCCTTTTATCATCGCCTCCACGGCCAGAGTCTGCACGGCAACCAGCCGAAGTAGCCTCTCCTCCGCATGAGATGTGTCGCTGCGCGGAGCAGCAAGATCTCGATCGAGATCTGGCATACTCAGCGGGATTGTCGCAGGACCAATTCGATGTGGAGCTGCCCGGCTTCGGACCTGAGCTTGACAAGTGATTCCATTCTCAAGGTTCCCAGTGCGAGTCAGCATCCCGGACCAGTACGGTGGCGTGCTGGCTAGCTAAAAGATGAGCAACAAGGAAGGAGCAAAAATTCCAAAAAAAACGTACAACATCAGGGATTCCCCGGTGGTCACCCACCCGAGTACTAGTCTGACGATTACCAGCTTATCGATGGGAGAGCGGACGGGATCCCGAGTTTTCTGGTATCTGTGGTCGTACGTGGGAGATTGTAGCGGTGCAGTAGATTATGAGTGTAACAGGTATCCCCGTTGGCATCTGAACTGTATCCTGAATTTTCCATATCCTGCTCTGCACTAGCTAGACTAGTACGCTATCCTTCAATCAATGTCCTTCCAGCCGCTACCTTGTTGTCATCGCTGCCCTCTAAAGAGTGTGTATAACGAAGTCGCCAAGCTACGAACTCCCTCCTCTGTCCATCCTGCCACCCCCAGCCTTGTCGGCAGGCGCACAACGATCCATGAGCCTACGTTCCTGGAGACGTAGAGGAGCCCGTCTCGGCGATGCCGATTCGTCAATCTTGTAGAGTCTTCTGACCAGCTTGAATCTCCCGTCCCCGGGCCTCGGAAGCCATGGGACGACGACGTCTGGGTACACCCTCGGAGGCCTCGCGTCACGACGACCGTCGGCGAACTCCACGTGCTCCACGAGAGGTACGTCTTCGAAGGCCACACCGTCACAACCTGTTCCTCCGTCATTACCACCATTCATCAGTGCTGCTCCCCTCTCGCCGTCCCTTCCCCCCGAAGCCGGAAGAGTCTTCCGCCCGCTCGGTCCCCGAGCACCCTTCTTACTCCTTCGGACCGCCCCGCAAACCTTCTCTAGGTACTCCTCCGACTTCGCCCTCGGCGGATCCCTATCACACCACCGGATGCGCTTGTAACGGTGGTAATAACCGCTACGCCCCGCCATCGAGCGTGTCGCCAGCGTCATCGCCAGCGCTGTCGCAATCACATGTCGTAGCTTGCGTCTTCCGCCACTGCGGGGGCTGCAGCGGAGCTCTTCAGGCCGCACAGGAAAGGTGATGGGGGTGTCGATGGGGGTGAGGTTGCGGGGGGCTACGGAGCCGGCGCGGTTGGCG
>JANBVN010000197.1:0-57501 GCA_030052785.1 Coniochaeta hoffmannii
CTGGCCACACCACGTGCGGCACCCGGCATCTGCTTATCTACAATTCGTCTGCAACCTAGATCCTATAGCCTGCTGGGGCTTATATCAACGAGAATATGAATACTTGGCGGGCGCATTGAGTGGGAGCACGACCTGCGTACCGATATTGCTGGGTCTGAGTCTGACAATTCCGGAATTTGAAACTATACATCTCGATCTGGCTGACGTCGATCGCCAGTATGATCTGAGCAAGGTTTACGATGCTGGGATTGGCTAGAAGTATGAGACTATGCGGACGACGTGGAATCGGATGAGGATGGCGAGGATGAATTCCATAGAGTGTATACATATACCTAGTTAGTTGCGATGCGCTAATTAAAACCATGATGAATTACATTGTCTCGTTCCTATAGCAATTCCCTGATGTGATAATAGACGCCTATTGCATCTAGTCTTTTCCAGATGTGCCTCGTCGGGAAGCCTGATACGTAACAAGTTATTACAAGTCGTCAGATGTATAGCATTATGCAGTTCTTCAAGGCTTGAATCGTGATTTGAATCAGGGAGCCCATTATTCTAACACTTACGTCTAACCGTCGTCATGCCGATCTTTCACTCATCCCAACCTCGTATCAATGGTGTACCCTCGTCACCGGCGCATCCTCGCCATACTCCCGCTTCTCCGCATCACAGGCCTTGTCCACCAGCTGCATCTCCCCATTATACTGAACACAAACGTCTACATGCTCCCGTCGTTCACGATGGAGTCAATGCTCGAGACCGTCTCCCGCTACCAAATCGAAGAGATGTTCGTCGTACCCCCGAGCCATCGCATTGCTATTACGTCCCCGTCAATCTGGAATCGAACTCGGAATTGTCGCCCGTGCTCTTTCATGGGCTCTGACTCCGGGCTCGGCAAAGCAGCTGACGGACCATCGCCCCTCAGTGTGCGCGGTCTTTCATACACATCGAGCATACGACAGAGTACGCTCCAGCGCATCAGACGTGGGGGGAGAAGCAGCAGTATTGGCATCAGAAGTATCGGCAGCAGCGGCAGCAGCGGAAGCGGCGGCATCCTCAGCAGCAGCAGCGACAGAATGCGCACCATCGGCCATCCATCAGCAACCAGACACTATCAGGCCTGCCTCACAAAACGAGCCCTCAACACCCCCCATCCTGAACCTCAACACTCGCGCCCCCACATCAGGGGCGGCACACACTCCACCAGGTTCTGCCAACCCTCCACATCCTCATCCGTCGACCAGGTGCCCACATATGCGACACCTCCGACCGGCCCGATGCACACAGGGCACGATAGCGGCCGGGGAGCGAGCTTGGCCATTTTCTTCTTCTGCGTAATGCGGCAAGCTTGGGGTCTTTACAAGTAACATACGAGGGGCTGGGCTGGTCCTGCTTGTCGTCATTCTGGTTCTTCCTCTTCATCTTCGTCGTCGTTGTTGTTGTTGTTGTCGTTCCTATGCTTCCTCTTGCCACCGGCGCGGTTGCTTGGATGAGGTGGGCGAAATGCGTAATTGGCAGGGTCTTGGTAGGAATTGAGGGGCAATGCGTACTACCGAGGTGTACGGCAGCGGGAGGAGAGGCAATAACTTACATGATGGGGTTTTGGAGACTGGAAGTGCTAGGAAACTGAAGGTTATAGGCAACAGGTATTAACCGAATAGCATGAGGTTTGGTCTATAATCTTTGCAGCTGACAGGTCGGATCCAAAACCGACCCTTGAATATAGTGGCTGGTGAACGCGTAGAGTGGATGGACGTCCACGGAGAGTTCCCAGGGGCCCAGAAGCGGTACTCTATCATCGTGGGGACATGGAAAACGGCAAACATTTCGGGGTTCACCACGGCTCTAGCGTTCGGTCTCGGACTTGCGAAGCCTATCAGGCTAGACTCGTGTAGGTATCTGACCGTTAGCCCACGCAGGCGGGAGCCGTTATGAAGCCGGTGCCGGAGACGGAGTCAAGCCCTGTGCCGGAAATCGCGCTTGGCTGTACTTGCTGCCGCGGGTGTTGCCGTTGGGAGCGCGGGTGCAACAACCTCAACTGCAGCAGTCACTTTGGCTGGCGAGGAGGGACCATCTGCCACGACTTTCGCTATGGATAAAGCAGCCACTTTGACTGGCGAGGCCGAAGCAGCTGCTGCGACTTTCGAGCTCGGCGGTATCCTGCGTCGATGAATGCCATATACAATTTGTCGAGGTCCGTGAACGCTGCGTACAGACTCTCATATCCTGGGGGGCCTCGCGTGATATAGTACTTTCGTGTTAAAGAGCGACAGGAGTGTGTGTTAGTCGACGCCCGGCTGTGGCGACGCATCGGCCTCTTCACGTCGTTGTTGTGTCAATGTTTTTGGCTTGCAGGGGTGCTTCGCCTTCAACGCAGCAGCCACCGCCAGCTCGACACTGGAGCCCATCGCCTTTTTGAACTCCGTACTGGGCGATGGTGACCATAATCTGTTGACCGTCGAGCACGCCGAGAAGATGGTACTCTTCCATAAGCCCCCGGCGATTGTCTCGTTGAGCCTCCCTAAGCTCGAATATCGGAACGCTATCACGGCTTCCAGGATTGCGCGTTACCAAAATACTTCCGGGAACATGTAATGGTTGAAGGGCGAGTTGTAGCCTGCCCCGTCCGCTTCCTATTGCTGATGAAAGTCTAGTGATGATGGTATGGGCCAGGTGCGAACCATGCCATCGGTTACTGCTGAAGTCAGTGTCTCCCACCACTAACCAGTCGGGCCTGCAGTGGCTGGGCTTGGCGTGGAATCCTGGTCTCTCTTCAGCTTTGCGCGCCGCAAGAGGAGCTGGATATCCAGGCCATCGATCATTTCTCTTATCCAATTCCTTTAGCCTGCTGATTATCATGCGGGAAACCCGTCTGGATCAGAAGAGCTCTCGCTAGTCCTCTTCGCTTAAGATCTAGTGGTTCTTTATCTCGTCCACCTTCTTGCGGATTTCATTTACCCACATGGCTGTCAACTCGTTGGCCTGGCGCCCGGAAATTGGCGTCTGCCGCCCTCGAGGACCTGCATTGGACCGTTCGGCAGTCGAGTGTTGGCAGCGCTAGCAGCTCTTGGTCGTGGAAGCGATCTGTCGTCTTGCGGATCATCGACTTGCTTCAAGAGGTGGAGCACTTAGTCGTAGCGGCGACGTATTTGTCCATGTCCTTAGGTTGCTTCTTCGCAGAACTGTCGATGATCACTGCGTTGTCCTTGAACTCCTACAGCTACGTCTGTGTCATCATCAGCGCGCGGGCTCATGGCCAGAATTTATGGAAGAGCGATGATCGCTTGGAGGATCGAGGGTGTCCGTTAGATCGACAGTGTGCGGCGGGAAAGGTCGCAAACTTAAGATTGTGTTTTGCGGGACAGGTGAGAGATCAAGATTCGCTCCGACAAAACGAAAAGAACGGGAAGCCCCTGATGGCGAGTCGGTGATCTGCTCGTTGCGAGGCGGCGAGAACAGACAGATGATGGCTTGCTTGAGCAGATCCCGGTAGGGCCTGGAGGAAGGGAGGCAAGCCTGAGCATAAATAAGGTCTCCGCAAAGTATCGTGGCAATCTCTTGCCTAGGAATTCCCGTGTCCCGGTTGAGAGGTAAGTATGCATGCCGGTCCTCGAGTTCTGCTCTTCTATCAGTGATGACATAGCATCCACTTTCTCGTAGCACCGAGCGATGTCATGGTCGTTTCTCCTCATCAAGTACACTTTCCTCCACTGTCCCTCAGTCACGAGTCGCCCGCACGGCGGCCTGCAGCGAGGAAGGGCTGCTCGCGCCGATGCCCAGAGTCCAGATCGTGTCGAGAAGGTTGTGCCAAGTGGCCGAGTAGTCCTCAATCCCATACCTTGCTCTCACCTTCTCCGCTGCTTCGTCAAGACCATCCAGCTTGTTGTTTCTCGGGCACTTTCTCGGGCACTTGGCGAGATGCCACAAGGTCTCTTCTCTCGCGTGAGCCAGACGTCGCATCCGTCGTCGGGAAAAGGCCTTCGCGCGGAACCCGGGGATCATGCCGCTTCTGGAGCCCTTGCTCTCCTCTCGCAAAAACATTCCCCCCTGGACACTTGGAGACTGGGATAAATTGTCGCTCTCCTTTCCCCATATCTTGCATTGTGCAGTTGCTGTTGAGGCGTGGAGTTAGGACGCTCGAGTGTCGAGACAAGGTGACTGTCCTGCAGCAATCCAGCAACGCGTCATACTTGCACCGGACAGTTCCACTGTACTCTAACAACACTCGCCATGAGTCTGTTCTACCGGATCTGGCAAAGCCGGCGATGATGATAATGCCGAGCCATCCCTTTTTGCATGTATGGCGTGAGTCGTCGCAAGGTCTGGGGGGTAGGCGCGACATGGCGATTTCAAACAGCCGTTTGTTCTGTGTGGCGGTGAAGTCGACTGTAAATGATAGGAGCCAAGGCCGTGGGATTGATGTGTCCATCGCAGCATTGATTGCGGTCGGCGCCGCCCCACGACGGACTATCTCAGCCATAGGGAGGCTAAAATTGTATCCAGGAGGGTAGAAAAAGCGACATCTTGGATGGAGTGCCTAAGGACGAGAGTTTGGCAAACCGGCTGTGTGGCGTGTGTCGGGTTGTTCATTGCCGCTCGGGCTGGACTCGCCGGAGGGTCTGAGAATTGGACGGCGCAGGCGACGGAGATGCGGCCGCGCCCGGTGACGGAGAGGGAGTTGCGGCTGACCGTCTGGGAGACGACGCTGCCGTCGAGTTCGTTGACGACCTCAAGGGAACGGCGGAAGCACGAACACTGGTCAGGGGCGAAGGAACAGAGCCAGCCGCCCATAGGCGCATCATGCGTGCCGCGAGAGCTTGACCAGACGGCGACGGAGAATCTGCGTCCTCGGAGCTAGACGAGACGTGCACGGGGAAGTCAATGGTGCTTCCAGTCCGCGGTGTAGAGTTGAGAAATACGCAGCTGTCGTCCTGTGAAAATAGTCAGCTCCTGTAACCCGCTCGTCACCACCGTCTTCCTTGGACGTAAACTCACCTCGACCTGGCGCTTATTGCGAGCCCGCGAGGAGTACTGGACGGGGTTCTTATCATCACTTCTAGAATGAATAAGGATGATGTTCCTCTTTTGTAACCGAAGTTAGGATCCGTCCTTTAGCGGGGGAGAGGGGGAGGGACTAGATCCTCCTTGAACGGACTGTGGGTGTTAAGACGATATACCTTCGACTTGGCCGCCGGAGTTTACGGGTCCTTCTTCCCCTCCTTACCGCGCTTCTTCGTCTTCCGATCTGGAAGATTGATCTTGCTCCGGGGAGGGTCTTTGCCCGGGCCGCCGCCGCCTCCGGGAGGTGGAGTACCCGCTCCAGCAACGGGAGGCGACATTGAAGGAATGAGGCGTTGCCTGGTGAACTTCCAATGCGATGGGCATGCACAACATGAAGTTCCTCTCGCGGACCTCCCATTTGCTCCAACTTCAAGCGCCTGATCAAGAGCTGAGGCAACCGCCCTTCCGTATTACTTCGTTACATGTTCCCTATTGCCTACCACACTTTCCCAAACAGGGAATTCGCTTTTTTCGACATTTCCGCTGTTCCGTTGTCGACGCTTAGGCAGTATTGATATCCCGAGCCAAAAACACCATCGATAGGTGGACAAGAGGCCGAGACATAGACCGTCATGCCAAATGCGTCCGTACCGCGAGTCGACCGGAAACTTAACTCCCTCCAAGCCCACTTCATCGGCACCACGTAGAACAATATTTTGGCGCGGTACATCTTCTGGTTCTTTGTAGGCCCCGACGCAGGTGTTCAATGTCCTCATGCGCCCGGACCATCCCCAGGAAGGGGAGCACCAGCCGTCCTGGTGTGGGCGGAAGCAGGCATACCTCATGTGATGGGGTCTTAGCATCAAACCACTTGCTTTGTGAATCGTTTCTTGAAGTTCCTCGGGGGGGGGGAAGTAGCATAATTTGCTTGTTTGAGACAGCATTTACCGATGAATAACCCTCGCTAGAACTAGGTCGACGGCCGACCATCTGTGACCGCTGCTTGCTAAGCCTTTGGGCAAAGCCAGTAGGACCTTGTTGTCACAGCAGCATCGATAAATAACGGACTTGTACTCCTCAATCGGTAGCTGCTCGGAAATACCAATCCCCCTCTGTCACCGTTGGTAGCGTCTGCTCCAGCTCGGCGGTGACCCCGTGCTCGTACATAAAGCCCTGCATAAATGCAGTGGGGGTGAGCGCTCGCTCCTCCCCATACGAAGCCAGTGCCACAGTTTTCTAGATTCCTGTGCGAAAGAAAGTTTGTTGTTGAGGAGTTTGTTTGGGGTGTGACCGGTGCCTGGCTTGGTTGGGGGTGGAGAAAGAGGTGAGGTAGATGTTCCTCGAGGAGATGCGGCGGGTGAGGAGGGAGAAGACGATGCGTCTATGCTTCGTATCTCAGTGGTCACTATGGAGAGGCGCCGGCCAGCCGTCGTCCGATGACGATTCCTTTTCTTGGTAGGAGCCCGGAGGGATTATGGATGGGTCACTTCCATGTTCCGAGTGGTGTTCTTCCTTTCCCATGCCTTGATTAAACCCGTGACGAAGCCCATATATGCCTCTGGAGCGCGCTGACTGGCCTGGCCTGGCCCCTCGTGAGCTCGCGACCCCACGCTACTTCTTCCTGTTGAAAGTAGTCGACACGCAACGACTAGATTTCAGTACTAGATGCATTCAGGAAGAAAGGGTGCCATCCTGTGTATCTGATCAGACTCTCACCATGTGTGCTGCATCATCAACGTCTGTTGTCTTAAGATCTTAGATATCATCCAGTGGTTCCAGGACGGACACGACATCGGCTTGTGGAAGCCTCACCAGTTCGATATCGTCGCTGCCTGGGACACCTGGCGTCGAGATTGACTCGTCGTCGGTGTCAGACTCTTCGCCCGTAACCCTCGGACACCAACCCTTCAAAGTAGCGGTGGTATCAGCAAAGTGCTCGCAGCTGCATACGCATACGTCGCCTTGTAGGTGCCAATGTAGGATCAGATCACGCTCTGACAGGCTGGGATGCCAACATTCGGCCCGTGATTGCCCACGCTTTGCGCTGTCTTTGGGAGAATTGTGAGAGATGCGATGGATCGAGCTCATAAAACTCCTGCTTTGCAGCTTATTAATACACCCTTGCCCTAGCTGCTTGTAACGAATCCTAGGTGAAAGTCTGGATAAGTGCCCTGTCCGTCTTTTTCCTTAGCCGACCGCGCTGGAAGTAGTCGTGGTCCTGCTCTGATGTTAGATTCGCGTACCTGACTGCTCGTATCTGGGCTCGGCCTACTAGCAATAGTGTCGTGTCTATGGCGGTGTACGTTGTCATGATTGGCTTCCCGCTGACTTAGTACGAGTCGAACATGACCCATTCGGGTGTGTGTCCCAAGAGCATCAAGCTGGGGTCCGGGTACGCTTGGCCGATGGCGTGAATGGTGCGGTACAAGCCGCCCTTCGTCGGCGCTATGGCCATCTGCTTGAAATGCTCCAGACCAGGCACGTTCCAAATCGGCTCTTGAAGCGTCGTCCGTCACGGGAGTCGTCGACGCATCGAACTGGTCTCCGATCTTGGCCTTCCACCAGGTCTTGATCGCCTCGTACGCGAGCACCAGACACCACCTAATCACGGATCGTTGCCAGTGTGGATTTAGTGTGATGCCTGATGGAGAAGCCGGGAGGATGATGTTTGCCGAGGATCTTCGACCGGCTCTCAGTGCCTTCCAGATGTCTCTTCATTTTCAATCGCGGAAATGGTGAGTTCGAGTGGTTGGAGACTCTGTAACAGTGAGAAACCTGTAAGATTCTGATCTCCTCCTGGATCTCCATAGCCTTGTCACTACCAGGTATGTTCCTTGAAGGGTAATTATTGACTTAAATCAGGTCAAAGGATTCAGTAGGAGCTCCACTCCACGCAAGGGCTCCGTCCGACGAGGCTTGATTAAAGACGTGGAATGTAGTGAATGATAAGAGGCGGGAGAGTTTTAGAGACTTGAAGTATGTTACGGGCTGAATATTCGAGGTCGTCGATAGTAATAGGTATATATAACGGTGGCTGTCGAAGGAGTCGCGATACAATACATGCTCAGACAAGCCTGAGGTCGGCACCGTTTCTCGTGATTAAAAGTCCGACCTCTACGTAAACCAGAGCTCTTAAGCGTTAGGAAATTCCTCGATAGCCGGCGGATCTTGTTGCAAGTGTCACAAACCGGGTAGCTGATAGTGAAGCAAGATGAAGTCGTCGCAGAGTTTGGAGCCTTGAAAGATAGTTGGAGAGTTGAAGAGTATTATATACTTGTATTTGATTGGACTTTTGGAGTGCTGAAGTAATTTCGGGGGTGATGATAGAGACTCGAAGAAGATAGGGTGCCTAAAGTGAGTTGGAGGGTTGAAGAAGATGGAGGGCGAAGGAGGCTGGGGAGTGCTCGATTTATATCAACTATTCGGGACGTGCGCTCCCACTAAGAACAGATCACTTTGGATTACTGGGTTGAAAGGAGAGGGGGAATAGAAAAAAGGGTAAGAACGAAGCAGCTTGTTGAGTGTGATCTGGGGGAGGACTTGCAGGCGGAGGCAGGCGCGGGGTTCCGGCTTCGGATGAGAAGCAGGTTGCTATAGCCTATTTGGGAAGGTGTAAGTCTACGTGTTGAGTTATAAACTCAACGGCACTTGCCTGCTACAAACTGGAAGCAAATTTGGCTTCGGAAGATGGTAAGGGCAGGGGCGGGACTTGGATTGGAAGACGGAAGACTTAGAGTGTCAGTTGCCACAGGCCCAACGGAGTAGTCCGAGGATGCATGAGAGCACGCGGGAGGAGTATCTACACGAAGCAGTAATTGAGGCACGTCACAGCTTAAGGTTTGCAATGCCCGGAGATGGAGGAAAGTTTCAGAAATGGGATCGAAGTTCATACCCACAGGATGGACGGTTTGGCCTTGTTCGACAAACTGTCTCGTGTGCTCTAAGGCACTTTATTTCTGTCCCTTTTGCCTACTTAGAGGCATTGAGACGTCAGAGGGCCAGCAGTCACAATGAGAAGTAGGATAGAACTCAAAGAGCTATTGTCAGATGGTCTCGCCATGTATATTATTAAGTATTAGTACACGCATCCGCCAGGGTATTTATGCGAACCAAGCTCTCCTCTCTCCTAGCGTGTATTCCGCCGCGTGCGCACACTCTCTGCTATATTTTACAATGACAGTTGTCCAGTTTCCTTCCCAAGTAAAACCCAAGCCCTCGCCGGTAAATGCTTTGATATCGTAAGGATCGTAAGAATGTAACGCAACTTTTTTTCCGGTTCATGACCGCGCCCAGGTATATATGCCGGACAAGAAACAGAAAAGGAAGAGACCTATGGTGCTTGTGTGGATATTTACAGAGCGGCAACGAGGGCCATGACTGCGAGCGCCAGTCCAAAGCCAGCGCTGACGCGGTGGCTGGAGCTGACTGTCACGATGCCGGTGGCTGACGGCTTCGGGGTGAAGAAGCCGGTGCCGGCCGGGGCGGTGATGAGTGTCGCCGGGGTGGTAGTAGCCTTGGAGGACCCTGTGATAGTAGGCGAAGCCGTGGTGGCTGTGACTGGCACAAGGCCGATAGAGCTTGCGCTACCAGTGCCGGTCGTGAAAGCAACGTTGGGGACTGTGATGGCTGTGCTCACAACGATTGTCGAGCTGGAGCTGGCAATCACCGAGCCGGCCGAATCGGTGCAAGGCACGACAGTTGTTGCCTCAACGGTAACAGTCGTGTAAACAGGAGCCAGGGAAGTCGTCACAGTCGCGCTGGCAGTCACGAAGCTTGTGACTGTAGCACCGGTGGCGATGGCCGGGTTGCTAGGAACATAGGGAGCGCATATGCCCTGCAAGAAGATAACGGCCTCAGAGACGACCTGGGCGGACTCGCCGTGGGCGTAGATGCAGTTGAAGACGTTCTTGACAAAGATCTCGTCAGGGCAGTAGCAGGCCGAGTCAGAGTTGTCCGAGCAGGCAACGCTGAACATGAAGGTGTTCAAGCACTGCGGCACGACGTTGGGGCAAGGGAGGGTCTCAACTGGCTTGGAAGACGAGGTGGTAGACGTGGTCTCAATAGCCTTGGAAGTCGTCTCAGACGATGCGGTAGTCTTGGTAACCTTTCCAGTAGGCTTGGTGTGTACAGAAGTGCGAGTCTCAGTCACAGGGCAGATGGTTGTGGAAACAGCGACTGTGACGATCGTTGTGGTGACGGAACGAGCAGGGCAGTTTGTAACTGTCTCAGCGCAGCTTGTGATCGTAGAGACGGAAGTGGTGAAGATGGTCGATGTGCTCAGGAAACTTGTGACATAGGTGCTGGTCGACTCCTGGATTGACTCGCTGGTTGTCTCCTTGATCGACTCCGAGGTCGTCTCAGATGCAGTCGACGTGGTGCCATTGCCGAAAGGAGGCGAAGTGGTGACCGGGGGCGACGTGACAGCAGGCGTCGTCTCAACAACTAGAGTACTCGAAGATGTCTCCGATGTCTCACTGCCCTTAGTAGTTGAAGTTGTGGTCTCAACGCCCTTGGTCTCAGAGGTGGTGGTTGTCTCTGCTGTAGAAGTGGCCTTCGTCGACGACGGCTTGGTAGTCGCGGGTTTGGTGGTCGCCGGCTTGGTGGGCTTCGTGCTGGATGAACTACAGTCGAAAGTCATGGTGTGGATGTCAACGCTGCAAGTTGTCTTTGTGTGAGTCGGCTGCGGAGGGTAGACGACGGTGACGCTCGTGGCGCCACCGCACTGTTCGTTCTTGACATCAGTGCCGGACTTGCTGCAGCTAGTCCGATGCTTGCAGGTAGAACCGCCGGGCATCTCATAGTGGAACTCCAAGTCGCAGTCGAACTCGGGCTTGACATGCACGCCACCCAGCGAGAACTTGTCGCCACAGCCGAACGAGGGAGACTGCTCCTTCGTGTGGCCGCAGACACCGCTGATCTTGTTTCCGCCCGTGCGAGGTGAAAAGCGCTTGCTGTTGTCGGACCCAGCGGTCCATCCCTTGAAGCTGAAGTTGTTGTAGCTCGAGAAGGGCCCGAAGGGAAGACTGGAGAAGTCGAAACCGCTCAACTGCTTGTCTGTGCACTTGTTGTCTGTGTTACCGGGGCAAGGAAAGGCCGGGGCATCTTTGAAACCCTGCGAGATGTTTAGCATCGGGTCTCTCGTATGAGGCTGGCTCGAGACAAACTTACGGTAGCGGCGGCAGTAGCTGCCAAGGCGAGGATAGTGAGAGTGTTCTTCATGGTGATGGTTGTGTGGACTTGGATGTACGATAATGGGAAACGGTGTGTATTCGGTGTATCTGGACAGCGAGTGTGTTGGATTTTCAGTTCAGCAGGCCAGAGCTAGTCGTGGCGTGTTGTAAGTGAGCGAGTGTATTACAACTCGAAAGGAGAAACGAAAGGTGAGAGCAAAGAAGCGAATGACTCTGACTCTCTTCTAGAGGGTAAAAGAAACACGGACTGTATGGTGACGGTAATAGAAACAGTTGGTGGACGACTGAGCACGAGAGGACAGAGAGGGAGGCCAACAGAGTCCTGATATATAGCCTCGCGGTGGACTGGGCTCAGCCACCTGGATGAGACGGGCCATGGGGTGAAGTCACCATGGACCCCGGCAGGGTCTGTAGGAACGTTTTCCGATGGTGGATAGCCAACAACAAGGGGCTTTCTACACTAGGCTCCTGGTGACCATTCAAGCCAACAGGGGATCTCTCGGCCCTCTTTCTCCCCCTGTATTCTCCACTGCCCGATACCACATTGACGACTAGGCTCAGCTTTGTTCGCGTCTGTTAACGACCGGGCGTCGCTATAAAAGCCACTTGATGAAAGGAACCAGTAGACTTGGGACTTTCTCCGGGGCAGCTGCATTTGGGCCCACTTGAGCTTGACGGAATCGCCCATCAAGAGTAGCAGCTAAAGAGATGTTGCGTTGTCTGGTGATCGAGTGCGCAGTGTCAGAGTGCGGCGTCGTAGCAGCAGGTCGTTGCCGTGGGAAAGAGCAAGGTCGTGGCTCGACATCGTCTTGCTGGAGTGTTTGCGCGCGGCTCCGCGGGTTTAGCGTTGGCTGGGGTCGTTGGTTTTTGACCACTGCAGGGGTGTTCCATCGTCTCGTCCCCATTTGCAGGGGCCGCCATTCGGGCCCCGCATGACCAATCGGTTGCAGGCGCATCGCCAATTCGAGAAATCGGCTCTTTAAAAACAACTGCGCTGGCCAATGAAGAAACAGGCCGTTGGACAAGTCGGCCGGATCCTCTAACGGATGACAGACGATGCGACCAAGATTCTCCCGCGTCTGCAGTGCACTTTTCGATCTCGCATAAAGGCTGGCGGCAGCTGTTGTGGTTGCTATATCCCGAGTTTCCAAGAATAGAGGGCAACTGTTGAACCTTCGTACCACCGGACAAAGACAACGCCTCCAGGGAGCCGTCCTTGAGCAAGGAGCATGGGCAAGGCTCTTCATCGCATACTCGTCACCGTGGCTCAGCTTCCAATGGCACCCAGCGTTTCTTCGCTGGTTGTTGCCCGGTCCGATTCTCGTAAAAGCATGCATCGTCGACTCAACGAGTTGGTCTGAGGTTCAGTACAAGCACGGGTACATCCTGAAACGGCTCTCGAGCACTCGGAGCTTTGCTCAGCCACCCAAAGGGCACTAATGCAGGTACCGGCTACCCTGGACACCCTCTGGACCACGGCGCTGGATGCGACTCTGACCCCTGACGTAGGGGCCTCATGCCAGGACCAATCGAGCTGCTGCCCCGTGAGCGATTGCAAACTTGGGCGAGCAGCGGTCCAGACCATGAGCTTAAAGCGAAGATCTCGAGGGATTATCGTCCAAAGATCTGTTTATGCATCGAACTGACGATCTGCATTACACATCGAGACTCCTTTTGAAAGCTTTCAAGAAGCACGGCCCACCGGACGGGACCAGTTGCTTGATTCCTTTGACAACAAGCTCAAAGGCGACATGTCCCCCTTTTTTCGCGGGCGTCGGACCAGCAGCGGGTGGCGTGTTTTGAGTTGGATTCCGGGTTCGAGGCTATCCCCGACGGGGCATCACCACCTCTTGGCAGGCGCTGGTGACTGTGGGAAACTCCCGCATCAGATCGCCAAGACGGCCACACATGCTGGATTGGGACCCGGTTGGGCCGTGTGCGCTCACTGCGCTCAGACGCTCCAGCGAATCCACAGCGAATGGACATCACTTCGCTTGGTAGTGTTGTTGGGAGCTCGTTGAGGGTCATTCGTCAGTGCCGACAACCGTAATGCAAATGTCGGTTCACGGTTGAGCCAGTCGAGACTCGACGACCATCATGGCTGGAAACGAAACGGATAGTCGCCCGCCTCCAGCTCGACGCTCTAGGAACGTCTCACTCTGAGACATCACCGAGCTTAACTGAACTGTCCCTCAGTCTTCACGCATGGTAGCGTGTACAGCTTATTTTTAAAACCGGCAAGGATTGGCGGCTCTGTTGGGAAAGTGGAGCCAGGAGGTCGCTCTTCACGAACCTGAAGACGACCATCGGTTTCACGTTTCAGCAATGGCACCGCATACGAGAAGACAAAAGGCTTCCGGCCTCTCCCCGAAAGGCGAAAACGTGGACGCCACAGCCGCTTTCGCCCAAGATGCATGCTTAGCGGTTGCTTCGGCATGCGGTGCGGTTGACACTGTAATTTCCTTTTTCTCCGGCTTCGAGCTTCCTCAACATCCGCAGCGGCACCGAATACCGACTTGGCTCCTCCAGACAAAAATGGTGTGCAACCAGTTTGGGGCGAGGGAGATCTCAGAAAGGACCAATATAGCTTCTGTGACCCAAGTTGGCACCCAATTTGATATTGCACTAAACCATCGATCGTAGTTGCTGAAGCACAAGTTTGCTAGCTCCCTAAAATCTCAAGTCCGTGCCGTCCGTGCCTCGATGCGGTCAGACGGCAAACGTCCGGCGACCGCTTACAGGTCCGTAGGGCCTCGTTCACTCGGTACGGACAGGACAATCCCTCGGATACAGGAAGACGACCCTGCGACGAATCTTCTTACGACTATCCGCGATCACTGTTCGTCCGGTCGGTTGCATGGGCTCGGTTCGACCGCGCAGGAAGAAGCAATGCTTGCATTTCCAGGCGGGCGCAAACATATCTCCCGGCAGGGATTTGCGATGAGCCCATCCAGGCCCAAGTTCTCCATCCATACTTCTCGCTACCACAGTATCAGCCCAGCGAGCCAAGCAGGAGGAGATCGTCTTGAACCGCTCTTCCACATGAGCCGAGTGCCAGTCATGCTGATGCAGAACATGCGCACAGATGCATTAGTGTATAGCGTACACGTACAAAATCATAAGATGCGCATGATCGGCAGGCACAGTTCCCCAAACCGGGCTGTGTCCAAAGGTCAAGCTCTCGAATCCTGGTACACATCCATCTGGTCCGTGCTGTCACGACCTCAGCGCGCCGTACCCCGTGTTTCAATTTGTCGGATCTTTTCTAATGCATTTGCATACCGAGAAAGGTCCGTCGGCGAGCACACTGGTCAGGGTTGTGACCGATTTTTGGACTCCATGGCCTCGCTGACCGCTGGCGACCTGTGCTTTGGAAGCTTAGCTAGATCGCGTCCTGGTGAACTAAATAAACGACTCCATGAATTCCGGGCCGAGACGCTCGTCCGGGTTAGCCGGTCTTGATCCACTGGGGGGATTTTGTTAAGGTACCCAGTGGAAGGCTATCCCAAAAACGGAATCCAGGGGCAACCAATGCTATAGGGGGGCAGCATCGCCGGTGTCATGCTTCTAACCGCTGGGTTTCATGTTGCACTGCCTCGATCACAACTCATGGGAAAGCGGCATTGCATCGTCACATCACAGAACTAATGGTGTTCTGATGGTTGCACGAAGTACGAACGTAGGGTAGAACACTCTTGTCCTTCTGTGATCCCCAGCTAAGCCTCGAATCTTCATGCGTATGTTCATATGCTGGCTGACTGACGTACACCAACCATCTCGACTACAACGGGAAAGTAATCCCAGCTTCACATCCCTACGCCTTCCCGTCAGTGGCAGCTACTTTACTTTGCGCCGCTTGCACCCGGTCTCGCATCACCAAGCAGCTCCGGTATCCATATGCTCCGGGACCGGCTACACGAGCGCAGCCTACGTCTCCGAACCGATGCCTCCCGTAGCCTACCATCCGGATCTCCTGACATGTAGTCCTCTTGTCTCGTCCGCCGCGCTCGCCGCTCCATCCGTTCTTCCAAATAAAATGCCATCCCAATTTACTCCTCGTAGTTCTGCTCAGCGATTCCCTTCACGCGCCTTGCGCCTTGACCGTAGCAGATCGCGATTACTTTCCCTTCCCCTCACCATGTATGTTTCCAGTTTGCCCCATGAGGACCACGGCCGTCGTGATACCGATGCCAACTGCCACTCCTCCCGATCACGAGGGCTTGCCCACAGGGGACGCAACACCGCACCAGGACCACCCTATCCGTCCACCCCAACACCGCGCAGCCTGATGTCCCTAATAGCTCAATACTTCCCCGTAACCCACCTCGGCCGCAAAGGATACTCCCGCAGCTTCCTCAGCACCCTCCTCGGCATCCTACTTACAAGATGCATCCCCCGTCCTGACTCGAACTCCTGTAGGTGTCGATGCGGGCCCCCCCAGAGGCGCTTTCTACTGCCAAAGCTCTCTCGCACCATCGTGTGAATAAATAGCCAACCCACCCGTATCCGCCTGCCGGAGAGTTTCTTTCCCTGTAGCCGACGGGCAAGCGAGAATGACGACGAAAACAGGCGTCAAAAAGGTCACAGAGTCCCTTACATGGGGGCGGTGCGGCACGGCAATCTAGGCCTCTTGATTCTCTTCGTTCTCTCGGCATGCTCATTCATCCCTGGAGAGAAATATCACGTGTGAACGCTCCCCTCTCCCAGCAGCGTGACGGATCTACCAAACCTCACCCACCCCCCTGCTGCATCCGCCTAATCCTCTCCTCCGCCGCCCTCGCCCTCCTCTCCCTCTCCAACCTCGCCCTCTGCTCGGCCGTCAACCCCCGACTCTCGTCCTCCCTCCTCTCCTGCGCCGTCTTCCTCATCTCCAGCCCGCCCAGCACGCCCTTCTTGTTACCCGCCGCCTTCCCACCATCCCCCGTCGTGGCCGGTCGGGTGGCAGCGGCGGCCTTCAACTTCTCCTCCTCGGCCGCCCTCCGTTCCCTCTCCGCCGCCTCCCTCTGCCCCCTCTCTCTCTCCTCCCTCTTATCCACCTCCTCCTTGCTCAACGGGCCCGGCACCCCGGCCTCGTCCCAGTCCCACCTCCCTTCCCCGAGTATCCCCCTCGCGACGCGGAACGCGTCCCGCGTCGCGCGGTCGCCCGCCAGCTCGAAGGGCGTCTTGCCCTCTTCGCTCCTGACGGTCGGGTCCGCGCCTCCCCGGGTAAGCAGGCCGGTTACGAGGGCCGCGCTGCTGCCTTGTGCCGCGGCGAGGTGCAGGGGTGTCGGGGCGTGGTGGTTTGCGGATGGGGGGTAGAAGCGGAAGTCGGGCGGGAGGGAGTTGGTGGATAGGTAAGAGAGTAGGGCGGGTAGTTTGGAGCGACGGATGAGGGATTGGATTTGCGTAGTGTGTAGTGCGGCGGTCTGCTCTTCTTCAGAGAAGGCCGGTGCCACGGGCTTCTCCGGTTTTGGTGTGGTTGTGGCGCCGGATGCTTTTGTTGGCTCTGGTGCGGCGGCCGCGGGGTTGATTTCCCTGACCTTGAGGCGCGTGAGCTCGATGAAGGAGCGCATCAGCTCGTTTTGCGTCGCCCGGCGCGTGCTGAAGGGGAAGCCGCGTATGCGGGGATCGTTTGCCCGCAGCACCTGGTTCTCGTAGGGTCCGAATAGTGTCCGTCGGTTCGTGCTCCCTGTTGCGCGGATGAATAGCAGGTCCGAGGTGTCTAGCAGGGCTTTCCATTCCTGCAGAAGCGCCCGCACGTCCTCGATGAGAGCTTGCTCGTTGTACCGCCGGATGCCGGCACCGGCTGAGTGTGCTGCTCCCTTCGCATTGTCGTTGGCTGACTGTGAGCCGCCTTGTTTCCGTCGCGTGGTGTATCTGTGGAACGTCTTGTGAGCGAGCACCGTCGCTTCGCGGTTCAGGGGTCCTGTTGACGAGGCGTGCTTTGACTGCCTGGGCGCCAGAGACACAACCATCGCAGCAAAGTGACCACCGCCGATCATGCACAGGAATATATGCGGTCCATTATATGCCGCTGGTGGCGTTCCGTCCTTATTCGTCTTGGGCACCGCGATGGGCGCGAGTTGCTTCTTCTTGATGGTGTCCACAATGCTGTCTTCCCTTCTGAGTTCCTCTGGCGTGAACATTGCCTTGTATATGCCGAAGAAGGTGTTTTCTGGTAGTACCGGGGAGGTGAACCACATCAAGGGCGCATTGCCGGTCCCTCGTTTCTTCGTCGGCGTGTCGTCCTCCTCCTCTCCGTCATCGCCTTTTCGGCTGGCTAGAGTTGCCTGTTTCTTGAGTAGTGCCGATAGTGTGGTCTCTTTCCGGTCGCCATCGTCTTCCGATTCGCTGGAGTCGGAGCCAGACAGGCTTTCGTCAAGGTCTGTACATGCACAACGTCAGCGAGGGCGTCACCGTGGGTGGGCACGCGGCACTCACTTCCTATCAGCTTCTCAAACTCAGCTTCTGAGACGGGGTTCTGCCCCCGCAGCTTCTGTTTGAGGTTGTAGTGGTGGAGATCGGACTTCAAGTGGCTTCTCTGGTCCTCGACCGTGGCAAAGCTCAGGGAGCAGAGAGAGCAGGCTTGCGAGCCGACCACATTCTCAGGACCCTGGCTGGAAGCCCTGCTATCAGAGTCGATCCTGTTTGATTCTTCGACCGGGACGTCGGCATCGGTCTTCAGGCTCAGCGTGTCGAGCACTTCTGGCGGAAGATCGTACACTGCGAATCATGCGAATTGGTCAGATGGGGAGACATCGTAAGGGCAACGGCGCCAACTGACGGTAGAGCGGACGCCTGAGCAGGTCGTCTTGCGGCTTGCTCCTTTTGTTCTCCATTTTCTTCCGCCGGCAAACAGGCCACGAGATTGAATCGGCTTATGCGTCGATGTTCTTTGCTGGTGTTGAAGTCGCGATGGAGGAACAATTACGTAGGGAGGGGCAAAGCTCAGAGGCCTTATCGATAAGATCGCAGAGAGTCACACCGAGCAACGCCAAGCATCTCACATGCACATACTATAGTAGGTCTCAGTCCAAAGCTTAACCTCACAAAAAAGAACTTCACGTAATATCATCCTTGCTGATCAGGATGGGTGAACCTTTTTACTCCTATCCTGCTCCCTGTATGCCGACACCCCAGTCTAACCTTCTATCTTACACAACTGGTATCATCCTGCATGATGCTCGCCCAGGCGCAGCAATTGACTCCGTCCAATGACCTAGAGAAAATTAGCAATCGTCCGAGGGTAGTAATCCCTCGCGCTAACAGCCTTCATCCTCCCTATCCACGGTGTCCATGAGACCACGAGTGAAGCCTTCCTCCTCCAAGCGGGTGATATACCCCATCGGAACACCAACAGAGCAGTCCTTGCACAGCTTGTGAAGGTTGCAAGCCGAGCAGTGGAACTCCCCCTCGCACATGACCCCAGAACAGTTGCAGCAGATGGCATGGACCACGGGCACATCCAGCCCCAGGTCAACATACCTCATCTCCCGCATGGAAGCCCAAGCCAACTCCTTCCACAACCTGCGGACGTGCCCCAACATCCGGTAAGGCACGTATACCATCCCACTACCCTCCGCCGAATGCCCCTCCCGGACATCCCACGGAAACTCAACTTCGTTCGGAATCCGAGTCGGAGCACGCGTCCGAGAGCCCGCAGAGCTGCCAGTGCTCCTCCGAGTAGTCGCTCTCGTCACCCTTTCGCGCATATCGGCTCTGATCCTGGCCGTCTTCTCATCAGCAGCAGCATCATCATCGTAATCATCCCGGGACTCCTCCTCCCCATCAGCATCCCCCTTCTCCTCCCGCTCTTCCTCAAGGAGCCGCTCCGTCAGAGCCGACACCCGCGTCTCGGGAAGTTTACTCACCGGCTCCTTACAAAACTCCTCAAACCTTCTACCCCCCTCGCCGACGCCAAACTTCCGCCGGAACACCCCGCGGCGCCAGTGCGCCCTCCACGCGCCCGCGTCGACGGGCGACACCTGCTCGCAGGGCCGCAGCACGAAGGCGAAGTCCTCGGTCAGCGGGGCCGCGGCATCGTCCGCCCTCGCGAGGTACGTCTTGCCCTCTTCCCTGTCCGCCAGGGCGCGGCTAGAGGAGTTGAGGGCTTGGATCGCGTGGAGGGACTCGCTCCGCAGCTCCCAGGCGACCTGCCTCTGCGGGTGGTCATCAGCATCTGCTCGCTCGGGTTCAGAAAAGGTGAAGACTGTGGACTCGTCGCTTCCGAAGGAACGGAGGGGAGGGGGGGCGTTTACCTTGTCAACTTCCTGGCCCGCGGGTGCCTGGAAGAGAGCAGGACCTGCTGCGCTAATTGAAGCGGAGTAGGCGGCGGCTTCCGCTGCTGTCATGCCGCCGAAGAAGAAACGGTGCCAGTTGGCGCCGGGGTCCAGGGGGTCGCGGTCCATGGCCACCTTGAAGGTGTGGCAGGCGGTCCAGTCGATGGCGGCCGCCCTGGCTTCCTTGCGGGCGAGGAAGCAGTGCGTCTCGTGGTCCACGCGGATGGTGTCCAGGAGTTCCCAGTCGGGCGACTTGAGGATCGTCTTGACGAATCTGAGGCGCCGAAATTCCGCCTGTTGGGAGAGGGTCAGGCAGGTCTTGTTGGCGGGCTCGATGGATGGGCCATCCGGACTGCTGGCCTGGGGGGTAACGGGGGGCATGGTGTCGATGTGGAGGGCGGTTGTGGGTTTAGGAGGAGAGATGTGCACCCCTGTGGGAGTAACGGTCAGTGTCGTGACTAAGGAAGTTGTGCTGGTCCTATTGGCAGCAGGCGCTCTGTCGGGATGGAATTTGTCAGTGAGGTTATGTGATACGCTGGAGGGTGCGTTGCCCATGGCTTCTGAGTGTTGAGGTGAGGTGCGTCTGTGACTCCGGACACGATCAACAAAACAAGAGTTGACTGTGAGTGACGCTGTAAAGTGCGCGATCATGAGAAAGCAGACTGCAGGGTGAAGGGACTACAACAAGACTGGATGTGGGTTCAGTCTGTGACCTATATGCTCACCTGCAACTGAGTGTGCTCGTCTCGGTGGTGGTCAGACAAAGCTATTGTCACTCGGGGTCTGAGACTGGTCCTTGAGGCCTTTGTCAACCGTATTGTCCAAGCGTTGCTTTGTGCCCTCAGGGTGCTCGGGATATGACAACAAGGATCTGATAGCCATGTCTGTGGTGTGAAAGGTCTCGGCGTCGGAGCTAGTGGAGTCAACTCAAAGCAGCGGCCGGGCACGCACGCACACATACGGAGCATCGACCGGACGACCTGCGGGACCTGGGATGGCTTCCCGACTTGTTGCAGGCCATCACTGGGACAGGACTTGTGCAAGTCACAGAGGGTCATCTATCTTAAGAGATTATGAGATGTGGCTTGGTGAGTCTATTCTCGTATCCTGTACCATCGAATGATATACTTGTGCCATTGGTGGACACAGTTAGATCTCCTAGGTCTCTCCTAGCACTCCATCGTAACTGAGTTGCATCACCTGGAGCCACCATATGACTCTTGAACCATAACATGCTAGAGCCAGCCTATCGATACCGGCTGAAATGCTGACCACTGGCACTCACTGGCACTTTCTAACTACCTTAAGCACCTTGGCCATCCCGTGGTCCATCAGAGGCCCTACGCCTGCAGTCTGGGAGAACATGACACAACTAAAAAGCGACAAACCCAGCAGGAACGTTTGAACAGAGGAATAAAATTATATTAGGATTGAGTTATACAATGTGTGCTCACGGCCATTGCTTCACAACCAGGATTTAGACATGGCTTACCGAATATATAAGAACCACCGGTCGTATTCATGACTGTCGTCCGTAGACATGTATATACATACATGTCAACATCAAGCGTAATCTAGGCTCTAATCTAGGCTCTTGACAATGCCCCTAATGTCCTTCATACATCAGGTGCCTTCCCTCATGGCTGCGATCTGCCCTCAGGCAAGTCTATCACATCCCTTTTCTTATCCTCAAGTTTCGTGTCGGAAGCCGGCTCAGCCAATTTCTCCGTGCGCGGAATATCCTCGGGCAGGTTGGACGTCTCTGTCTTATCCTGTCCAGCCACCTCGCCACGGCTAGGCTGTGCCGGCTCCGGATTTGATGACCCGGCGTTGTCTTCCTTTGAAGCCGGCTTCTCATCTGTGCCCACCGTCCCGCCAGCGTCGACATGCTCCTCCGCTTCTGCCTTGCCGCTCTCTCCAGGGCCAGAGCTTGGTCTCTCTGCATCCGTAGTCTCCTGAGCCGGAGCACCTCGAGAACTGTGTCCCTCATCGTCAGCATCGCTATCCTTCTCCTCAAGGTTCAGCACCTCCTCCACTTCCTCGGCCAACCTGTCGACCTCGTCCTCCAGAGCCGCCTCTCGCTGTTTCGCACCTTTCAGTTGTCTCTCGGCCTCCTCGTCGCCCACCACCCGCCTCCACTCCGCCTCGAGCTCGTCCCTCCAGCCCAGCGCATCCGCCAGCTTCCGTATGCCCGCGTCGCAGTCGCCCAGCACGATCACGTCGTCCGCCCTCGACCCGATACCCCCGACGCGCTCAAGATTAAAAAGCACCCTCGGTGCCTCCTCCCTGACCGTCTCGGGCAGGCTCGCAAACGGGTGCACCGTCAGGCTCGTCCCCAGTATCAGCACCATGTCCGCCTGGGCCGGGTAGTGCGACTTCTGCCGGAACGCGTCGGGCAGCGCCTCGCCGAAGAAGACGATGTCCGGCTTGACCAACCCCCCGCACCCCTCGCACCTCGGCACCTCCCCGGCCCTGACGTGCTCCAGCATCTTGTCGTCCGGGTACGGCTCCCCGCACTCGATGCACCTCTGCGTCGCGAAGCTTCCGTGCGCCTCCACTATCAGCTCCCCCGGGACTCCGGCCTCGCGCTCGAGGCAGTCGATGTTCTGCGTGAAGAGGTGGAAGAGCAGGCCCTTGGCGGCCAGCAGCGCGATGAAGGCGTGCGACACGGTCGGACTGAAATGCCCCGGGTAGAGCTCCCGCGCGAGCACGTAGAAGGGCTCCGGGTTCTGGCGGAAGTACGAGATGTCGAAGACGGCCTCGGCGTAGGGGAGGTTGAGGCGCGCGAGGTTGGCGTAGAGGCCCGTGTTGGGCGAGCGGAAGTCCGGGATCCCCGCCGCCGTCGAGATGCCCGCGCCCGTCATGACGAGGACGCGCCTGCACTGCCCGGACGCGATGTAGTCCGCCACGGCCTCGAGGCTGCGCTCGGCCAGGGTGTTGGGCGGCGTGTCGTCGCTCACGACGGAATTTTCCTGGCCCATCGTGGACTTGCGGCCCTTCCTCTTCTCAGGGCGGCGCCCGTGGTGTCTGTGGCGGTGTCGGCGGCCTATATTCGAGGGGCTTGTCTTCTGTGTTCTGGTCGATGACCAGGGCAATAGACAATCTATGTAACGACTATTGGTTGCGAGGTTGAGTGTAAGTCTAGAGCTGGCGAGGTGAGTGGCGGCGACGTTAGAGTTACATCATGAACCGAATTCCAAGCTCCAATAGATCCAAGCTGCTACCGAAAAGATAGGAATTTATCTTATCTCTTATCTTATCGACCATGCTGAAGTCTGGGGCCCTGAGACCAAATGTGATTGTGGGGTGCGTTCGGGGATGGATCCTCCCGGCCGCGGGCTGACATGTGCCCTGCCGGGGCGCAATCGATGGAGGTTCCTGCCGGCTTCATGCCAAGTCTGCAATGGGAATGATTTGACATACGGACGGGACGAATATCTCGTTCTCGTGCGTGCGCGCTTATTCAGTCCTCATCCAACAGTCTGAAGATCATGGAATATCACCCCTTGCCAGTCTCTTAGGGCGTTGCTACCCCTGTTATGGACCACGGGCCAATGAATGTGGGCAGTTACCGCAACAGATCGCCAACTGTTGAGGGTAAACAGCCGGAGCAAGGCCATCAGCCTCAGCATCCTCGCCCAGTAGCCCCTGAGTATGTACGGCAAAACGTTGTAGGGCTCGCTACGTACTACCTTTCTTATCGACAGGGCAAAGGAAAATGGCAGACAGGATCCCCGTCCATCCACCCTCGGTCACGCACAAACCAGGTCGCCAGCTTTCCTGCTTCATACTTCTCACCGGATGGTCAGGCTGCTGTCTCTCACGACCTGCTCACCTTTCGTCTCCCGTCTCTCCTGGATCCTGTTTCGAATCCCTTTTACATCTTTCCGCGATTGCTGCTTCCAAGGGGTACTTCGACAGTTGGACTGCTCCAAGCGTTGAAGCAAAGCAGTCCGCCTCATGACAACGCAGCGTTGAAGCTTGGTCGGGAAGACGAGCGATATCCGGCTCCTGTCTCTCTGTGCGCCAACCATCATTATCTGACCGGGATCTCGTGCCACCAGGTCTAACAAAAGCTCGAAGGCTACAAGCTGTGCTCGTGATGTGTACTATCGGCAGCACCGCCCTGTCTCGCTCGGGGGATGCACCTGTATGTGAAATGCAAAAATTCAAGACAAGACAAGGAAGTGAAGGTCGTACCCGGACTCGAACCGGGGTCGCCAGAAGTCGTGGAGACATCAGAATCTGGAGTGCTAACCTCTACACCATACAACCGAGCTTTGTGATTGGTGGATGTGATGGCGTTAAAGGAGGCCAAGGTTTTCCACACTTCGTAACCGGACCCTGGATCCTTGGCAGTCATCGAATGCTGCCAGCTGACAGTTATCCAGGGTTCTCGCAGGCTAAGCCAGAAAGGTTAGTGTGACGTCTGTCCCTGAACTGGACACGTCTGAACATTTTCCAAGTCGCGACGTACCACAGTACTTTCGCTTGTCGGAGGGGCTGTCGGTGTCTTCCTTACTTTGGTAGACCTTCATTTTGTTGCTCGTTAATGCAGCCTGGCGACTGCAGGGCCATCAAGGTTATCAGACGTAGGCTTTTTCAAGCCGATTCCTTTCGCTAGACCCTCTTTGCCACTATACTGGCAGCACTGGGGAGCCAACCACGAAAGGCCACGGTATCCCGATCATTGGACGGTTCGGTGCCTGAATCTGTGTGACCCGACATCAGTCAAGTCCGCCCCGAGTCCCGGTTGTTTTGCATGCCTTCACAAGCCGTCCCGGAAAGGCCAACTAGACCAGTCCAACCCTGCTGCCGACGATCGCTGGACTCCTGCTTTACCTGGCCGCAGACTGACACTCGTTCCTTCGACACTCCTCCGACCTTTACTCCGCATACCATTATACAACTCTCAGTCAAGCATACATTTCACGACTCTCGGACTTCAACCCGACCGCAGCAAACACATACTCCCTCTGTCTGCCCGGCTAGACCACGACAGTCACCGGCCTCGACCTAATGGGCGCCCGCGCAAAGCCACCCAAGACCTCCACCAACGGCGCGGCCAACGGCAGCAGCACCAGCAAAGCCTCTGGCCTCTCCGTCCTCACCTCCGACGAGATGAACACCCATACGGTCGAGCTGCGGCGCAAGAACCTCAGCCACGACTCCTCCGACAGCGTGACGGCGAACCTAATGGCGCGCGACTCCTTCTCCCTCGACGAGCACGTCCCCAAGACCCCGACGCTCAACAAGCACGGCTTCTTCGACCTGCCGCGGCAGGACCAGCGCAACTTCGGCCTGCTCGTGCTGCTCTACTTCCTGCAGGGCATACCGATGGGGCTCGCCACGGGGTCGGTGCCGTTCCTGCTCAAGGACCACATGTCGTACGGGGAGATTGGGATATTCAGCCTGGCTTCGTACCCGTACAGTCTCAAGCTGCTGTGGAGTCCGATCGTCGACGCGGTCTGGTCGCCCAAACTGGGGAGGAGGAAGAGCTGGATTCTACCCATCCAGTTGCTCTCCGGGCTGGGCATGTTGGTCCTCGGCTCGACGGTGGAGGGCATGATGGCCACGACGGGCAAGCCCGGCGGACCGACGGTATGGGGGTTTACGGGGTGGTGGTTCTTCCTGGTCCTCATGTGCGCGACGCAGGACATCGCCGTCGACGGCTGGGCCCTCACCCTCCTGACGCCCGGCAACGTGTCGTACGCCTCGACGGCGCAGACGGTGGGGCTGACGGGCGGCACGTTCCTGTCGTACACCGTCTTCCTGGCCTTCAACTCCAAGGACTTCGCGAACCGGTGGTTCCGCGCCGAGCCGCTCGACACCGGGCTGATGACCCTGGGGGGTTACCTCACCTTCTGGGGCTGGGCGTACATCGCCGTCACGGCCGGGCTGGCGCTGCTCAAGAAGGAGGAGCGCACGCGGAACGAGGACGGCATCTGGGACGTGTACAAGATCATGTGGGGCGTGCTCAAGCTCGAGAACATCCAGACCATCATCGCCGTGCACCTGATCGCCAAGATCGGCTTCCAGGCCAACGACGCCGTGACCAACCTCAAGCTGCTCGACAAGGGTTTCGGCACCGAGAACATGGCGCTCACGGTGCTGATCGACTTCCCCTTCGAGATCGGGCTCGGGTATTACGCCGGCAAGTGGTCGCAGGAGTTCACGCCCATGCGGCTGTGGACGTGGGCGTTTATGGGGAGGCTGCTGGCCGCGGTCGTGGCGCAGGTCACGGTCGCGATTTTCCCCGCCGGCGGGGTGACGGCGTGGTATATGTTGGTGGTCATCGCCGAGCACGTGTTCAGCACGTTTACCAACACGGTCATGTTTGTGGCCGTCAGCGCGTTTCACGCGAGGATCGCGGACCCGGTTATCGGGGGGACGTATATGACGCTGCTTGCTACGTGAGTTTCTCTCTCTTCCCCCTCTTCCTCTTCACCGTTGCTTGCCCCGATGCTAACAACCGTCTCTTGCAGCGTGTCCAACCTCGGCGGGACGTTCCCGCGGTACTTTGTCCTGCGCATGGTCGACGCGTTCACCAGCGCGACGTGCATCCCCGGCGAGAAGAGCCTGGAGCAGCAGCCGTTCTCGTGCGCGATCCAGCCGGATAAGGAGAGGTGTTTGCAGGCGGGCGGCGTGTGCCAGATGACGAGGGACGGGTACTATATCGTCAATATCATGTGTGTGGTCGTGGGCGTCGTGACGTTTGTGTGGTATATACGGCCCAAGGTGCTGCATTTGCAGAGCTTGCCGCTTAGGGCGTGGAGGTTGTCGCCGGTGAGTAGCTGATGCGACGGAGCCATGGGGGAATATGTGAGTGTGTATATCTAGATTCAAGAATATAAGAGACAAGTTCTCCAACTATAAATGGCATCACACTTTAGACTGATAACTAACTGGTTGTTGTTACTGTGTCTTGATATCGCTATGTAGATTTCATAGCCAATATCATCTCAAGGTTGGACTTCCAGTTTCTCCATTTTTCTCATATCAGTGAACATCGAGTTTCTCTCCAATGTTTTATCACCAACTCACACAAAATCAACAACAAAAACTTCACAATGCACCCTCTCCCGCCCCCTCACGCGGCTTTCCTAGCCAAGAAATCCAGAATCCTCTCCCAGCTCTCCGTCCCGGACGCGGAATACACGGACGCGTCCCCCAAAGGCTCGGTGGACGAGGGGATCCGCCACCTCATCGACGAGATCAACGGCCGGGACGGGCTCGTGACGACGAGCAGCTGCGCGGGGAGGGTCAGCGTCTTTGTCGAGGGGAGCAAGAAGGGCGACGGCGGACAGCGGGTAGTTGAGGGAGGGGATGCCGAGGCGGGGAATAGAGGAGAAGAGAAGCCGGCGAGCGCGGTGGGTGGCAAGGGGGGCGGGGGCACGTGGTTGTTTGTTTCGCATGAGAAAGTTGATGAGGGGGTTTTGAGAGGGGATGGAGGGGGCGTGGCTGGGCTGTTGGGGTTGGATGGATTTCGAGGCGGTGATGGTGACGGTGTTAGGGAGGTGATGGGCGGTGGGAATCGGAGATTGGTTCACTTCAAGTTCGAACCTATGGTATGTCTGACGAGTTTCTCTAGACGTGACATGTGCTATGCTGATATGTTCTGCCGTATAGATCCTGCATGTCCTGACGGCGTCTCCGTCCCACGCCCAAGTCATCCTCAAGGCCGGTCTAGCGGCCGGTTTCCGGGAGTCTGGGGCCGTGAGTCTCCTCGACTCTGGCACCGGGGAGCCGGCGACTCCGATGGTGGCCGTCCGGTCTATGGGGCTGTCGTTCGAGAGTCTGATCGGCGTCGTGGATGGAAGTGGGAGGGCGAGGGCTATTGTGAGTCCAGAGTACCTGGAGATGTTGGTACGGATAGGGAACGAGCGGTTCGTGGAGAATAGCAAGAGGATAGGGAGGTTGTTGGAGGCGCTGAGGGCTGAGGCAGATGGCAATGAAGAGGGCAAGGGGAGGAGTAGAGAGGAGGAGAAGGAGGCGAGGAGGGAGAGGAAGAGGGCCGAGGGATTGAGGAGGCAGGCTGAAGCCACGGAAAGGAGGGGAAGGGGCCAAGGGGAGGAGGTTGAGGCTTACATAGAGGGCTTGGAGGGGGATACGAATCTGTCTTGATGGATTGCGATGTCCGTGTTAGACTGCTCTGCGGATCATTATAGAGCAGGCGATTGTCTGTAAGATCACATTGGATTTCTATAGGCTTCGCGGGGATCCAGTTTCTTCCCTCCAGGGCTCAGAAATACACGGGACATGATGGCTAACGCTCTCGGGTGCTTCCAACTCCAGCTCAAACCCAGAGCCACGGCTGGACGAGGCACCGCTCAGCAACCCCAGCATCTCGGTAGAAGTCCAACCAGGTTGCTTTACCTCCCCAAGCTATAATACAGCACACCCTATGCTACACATCCTCCCCCCCCAATTACCCAACAACCTTCTCAACCCACCCCTTCTCCAGCCTCCTCACCTCCTCCTTGAAAGCCTCCACCTCCCGCCAGCAATCCAACGGGCGCCGGTCGTTCTCCCGCAGACACCGCACCACCTCTCCCCTCGCCGCCTCGACGCTGGCCGGTATGTCGCGCACCTTCTTGCGGCTCTCGAGCTTCTGCCTCAGCTGCTCGACCTCCTTGGACACGGTCTGGCGGGAGGGCTTGCCGTCGTCGGCTTCGGGCGCCGAGGCGGAGACCTTGTCGGCCACCTCGCGCAGGGCGGCGGCCTCCTCTTCTTGCAGGCGCTTGAGCTCGGCCGCTACGCGGGCTTGGATCTGGAGTTCGAGGGTCTGGGAGCGGGAGGCGTCGGTCTGTGTGAAAGAGAGAGAGGTGACTTGGTTAGCAATGTGTGTCCGTGGGGTCCCTCAAGCCGGGAGAATAATTGGCGACGAAGACGCGCTGATATGGGAATAAGGGCGCGTGTGTGCATACCTCGTGGCTAGACTGTAATGATTCGAGGATATCCGACGAGGCGGTAGGTGATGAGCTGCCGAACCTGATTAGCATGCGGATGTTCCCTCCTGCGGATGCGTCCTTTTTGGGCGGTACAGGACGCTTGGGAGGCTTACCCTTTCCACACATGCGGAGAGGCCGTGGCCGATGGCTTGGAGGAGCTGGAGCCCATGGTCTAGCAGGTCAATGGCTGCGTGGAGGGAGTTTGGGGCCGTCAAGGTGATCTTGGGGTCTTGAATTTCGCGGCATATGGTTTTCCTGGCTCGTCATGGCATTCGGCAAATTCCCGGGAACGGGCAACGGTGCGTTTAGTAGGTAGGGCGTCGAAAGGTGCACGGTCCACTTCGCGTCAAGTTCACATGCATGGTATTGGTATTGCTACCAAGTCGAACTGATGAATATATGAATCACTGGCAGAGCTCGGTCTTGTAATATCCAGTATCTGCTGGCCTACCTTAGTGTTCACTACCTTGTGGTATTCAAGGGTGGAATGACATTTCCCCCCCATCTGATTCCGACAATACTCCCGTAATTGGCACAGGCGGCTGTTCGTCGACTTCTCCTTCTCGTCCTCTTTCCGGCGCACGGGAATCTGTAACGGCCCAACTGCAAGTCGCTGCACACCGACCGTCGTCAACTCATTTCATGCACCTAGCAATAACCCTGCCGAGCGATATGTGACCTAGAGTCTAGAACCCGTTGAGCTGGCTGAGCTATCAGCATCAATGAGCGGATGTCCTCGAGGTTAGGTCTGTTGGCAAGAGATACCCTCGATGCTGAAGAGCCAGCCTGATCGCTCGTGTTATTTGGCGCTTCTACACCCCGAGCATCATACATCTTTGGCGTCATCGTGCTCTATACAACTGTCGAGAATGCAGAACTCGTCATGTCCCAGTTTGTGCACAGGGGCCCGTGGAAATCTGGACTGAACACATCTTAATGGCACTTTCTTGAGCCAATCTAGAACCCTCAAAATGCCCGCCATGTGCACTGGGTGCCGTTATTACTGTTCGAAGCCGGTATGGTACACAGTATGCACATGGAAAGTTGGACGACCCAACAATCCATGCCGCAGATCTCCGGCCACCCAGAAACGCCAAGCCTTTACCCCACCTGCCAGCCCCTGGACCAGACCGGCCCTCCGTGCTTCGTAGCGGCTGACCAGTGGCGGGAGTCGGGAAACATTCAGCCAATCAGGTCCGATGCTTCCCCAGGGGGCACTTCGTTTCGAATCAACGCCAAAGAAAGTTCCATACTCCAACAGCCTATCGATTCACACTTACACCAACGCTCAACTCCTACTCCTGCCGAGTCCGTATCTTGTGCTCCCAGCACCGGTCTCTCGTTCGTTCCCGTCTGGGCATGACTGCTTGCTGCAGGGCTTGATAGGATAGAGGCTCCCAGTAGGGCTCAGCGATCCTTGTTAGAATACGGGTCGGTAACACGTTTGGCATCTGACTGTGGAATGGCAATGATCCTCTCTCCGATTCCACTCACAAGGGATGATGTCTCCACGTCTGCGCACAGCCGAGCATATCTCATGGCAAAGAATTTTGTGATGGCAAAAGTCAGGTGGATGGAGGGCAAGAACCGTCGGATTTCGTCCCATCCGCTCCTTCCTTCATATCTCCCTTAGTTCCCTTACTACACACGTTGGTGTAATGACAATCCGCCGTCCTTCAAGTTCCTTGTGACAGTCCCTTTTCATTTTCTCCTTCCTTTAGAGTCTGTCGCTCGTCATCAAGTTCTTCACCTCAACGTGACCGGGATCTCGCATGACGTGTCGGCTGTTTTGCGTTCACTGTGAAGCAAGAGTGTACGTTTACTCGCACTGAAGGTGATCGACACTTGAACTTGACCGCATTTCTATCCCTGGATCTACACCATTTCAGTTGCAAAGACATTCACTTCGCCCGCCCCCTCGTACAATAACATACCTTGATTCTACTTAGGATTGACTCGACTCGAATGCGCCTCTAAGCGACAGCATCACCAGCAAAGCAGATTGGACAAACAACAACAAACAACATCATCATCATTAGCAAAGACACGAATTTACAACTGCGTACGACATCATTTCCATACGAAGCCAAGCCAAACAGAAGCTTTCCTGGCTTCAAGAGCGACTGCTGGGCATAAGCTCGTACCCTCTTTTCCGATACCACTTGTGCTTCATTCTTTGCGATCAACAGCTCCCTAGCGAGGCGACCTATTCCTCATCGCACGTACTACCACTCTCTTGAGCAGCGCGGCCTGGCCTATTGCTGCTCCTGGTCACCTTTACAACCCTCTCCCGCCTTGATATCTCGCCAGTCCGCGTCATCGTCATCGCAACCCTCACCCTTGAACGTTTGCTTGGCTTCGACAACGCCGTGTCCGCCTGGGCACCGTCAGCCGCGAGGAACCGACTTAGTATCGGATCAAGGCTGCCGACCGCAGCGTCACCTGCTTCTGATCCGTGGCTCGTCGACAGTCAAATCCTTTTTTGGACGGCGCTAACAAAGGGCCTGCCGTCGAGCTTGTCGTCCTCGTCTTTGAGCTCACTTTGTCCTTCTCGAGGCACTCGATCGTCTTTGTCACTTCCACTGAGGCTCACGGAGCGACAATGGCGTTGTAGACAGTCACTTGTGTCGACAACACTAAGCCATTGGACCTCTCCTTTGTCATTCCATTTGAGAACAACATTAATAGAATTCTCGACGCTCTCGGGTTTACAGCGAGTCACTTGATCCTTGGATCTCGTCTGGCAAGCCCAACCTATTCTCCGGATCCGTCAACATCACAGCACACGCAAACACAGCCTGGTGCCAGCAAGCACCTCACAATGGATTTTCACAGGCGCAGGCTCGCCGTTGTGGCCGGGGACCCATCACTTCCCGCTGTACGGAACAGACTGCTCGATGCCGCGACAGAGACAGAGCTGTCACGCATACCGGCGTCGACAATAGCACCCTACAGTACCGGCCTAGATGGGGTTAATCAGCCTATGAACCTGCTTTTTAAGGACTTGTTATGGTGGACATTAGGTGGATTCGCCCTCGTCATAATATCCTTCCGTGTAGGCGTGCTCGGGTGGACATGGATACGGCATATGTCAACGATGTCGCTGTCCGGCAGGAGGCAGAACTACTGGAAATGGACCCAGTGGAGTTGGATGCCCGGCCTCAAGAAGCATCTCATCTACGCGCCATTGTGGAACAAGCGCCACACCAAAGAACTACGACTCTCCTCGGCACTGAACGTCGGCACCCTACCTTCCCGGTTCCAGAGCCTTCTCCTGGCTGTCTACCTAGCAAGCAATATCGCCTACATGTTCGTCCTCAACTGGTCGAATCCTAACAAGTACGCTCTCTGTGCCGAACTTCGTGGGCGCTCTGGCACGCTTGCCATGGTCAACATGGCGCCTCTGATGATCCTCTCGATGCGGAACAACATCCTCATCAACCTGTCCAAGATCAGCTTCGACACCATGAACCTCTTCCATCGGTGGATTGGGCGCATGGTGGTGGCTGACACTCTGATCCACACGATTGCATGGGCCATTGTACAGTTCGCCGAGGGAGGCTGGGACAGCGTGGTAGACAAGCTGCTGCACAACGTCTTCATCGCCTCCGGTGCCGCAGGGACCCTCTGCATGGTCGTCCTCTGCATCCTCGCAAGTGGACCGATACGACACGCCTTCTACGAGACTTTCCTCACCACGCACATCACCTTTGCCTTTGTCATCTTCGCCTGCACGCTGGTACACTGCATATCACCGCAGATTCCGGGCGGTCTCCCTCAGCTCTCGTGGATCATCGCCATCTTCCTCCTGTGGTTCGCCGAGCGACTGACGCGCGTCATCCGGTTGGCCTACTGCAACTGGTCGGAGCGAGGATACACCGAAGCAGTTGCCGAGCCTTTGCCAGGGGAGGTCACAAGACTCACCATGGACCTCCCCCGCTACGTCGACATCAAGCCAGGCTCTCACGCCTACATCCGTCTCTGGGGGATCAACCCGTGGGAGAACCACCCCTTCTCCATCGCCTGGGTCAAGCACCACTCGGACGACTCCCTCCTCCCGACGGAGGAGAAGGAGCCGCTCGCCAGGGAGAAGATGGTCAGGACGACCGTCTCCTTCATCATCGGCGCCCACACGGGCATGACGCGGAAGCTCTACGACGCGGCGCTGGCGTCGAAGCAGCCGTCGATCCGGATGCGCGCCGCCTTCGAGGGGCCCTACGCGGGCCACCACTGCCTCGACAGCTACGGCCACCTGGTCCTCTTCGCGGGCGCCACGGGCATCACGCACCAGCTGAGCTACCTCCGGCCCTTGGTCGAAGGGTTCGAGAGCGGGGTCGTGTCGGTGCGGCGCGTCACGCTCGTCTGGGTGGTCCGCGACCAGGAGGCCCTGCTGTGGTGCAGGGCGTGGCTCAACGAGGTCCTGGACCTGCCCAGGCGGAGGGACATGCTCCACGTCAGCGTGTTCGTGACGCGGCCGTCGGCGCACTCGAGCGACGTCGTCGTCGGGCAGTCGCAGATGGTCAGGATGTTCCCCGGTAGGCCGAATATTCGGACGCTGTTGAGGAAGGAGGTGCACGAGCAGACGGGCGCCATGTGCGTCACAGTGTGTGGTCCCGGGAGTTTGGCCGATGACGTTAGGGCGGCGGTGAGGGAGGTGCAGGATGAGGGTACTGTGGTGGACTTTCTCGAGGAGAGCTTTAGCTGGTGATGGGGGCTCCGGGCATGCGTGATGGAAGGGTCGAATGATTTTGGACCGTTATGAATTGACGAGGCGTTCTTATGGAAGGGAATGATATCCAAACGATTTTGGGTCGAGAGGTGTTACCGACAGGACGGCATCCCCTGCCCTGGATTTCTGGTTCTTTTCCAACTTTCCCGCCAGTTGTTTTGATATGCTGGCAGCTTGCATTGAGTCTCGGGGAGGGATGGTGCACATAGTGCGAGGCTCAGCGGGAGTTCTACGGAAAAGCATCTACATGAAGTTGATGCGGAAGCTGCTCGCATGACGCTTGCAGGTTCGCTTCAGAGGGAGCTGATGCTTTTAGGTTACATATCCACGTAGCTTGGAAAAGAGGCGGCTATTGCATATTGCACATACACAGTAGTAGATGCCTCGACATGTTCTTGGTGGATGTGTGTGCGACTCACGGCGTATTTGTCGTAGCGTCCATCCATTGCCATATAGAAGTCCTTGCGACTATTGACCTCTTCTATCAGCTTCTCTAGAGTACCCAGACTCGGAGCTTGCTGTCGTAGCTCATCAACATGCCAGTGCGATGAGCCAGGTATTGGGCTGAGGTCGTGTTATTGCCAGCTCCCAATCTATTCTGCAGGTCCCAGCTTTGATCTCATCCGAGGTAGCCCAACACCGAGATCGGTTCGGTCATGATTCGTGCAATGGGTACCTTGTCTCTGCGTGAGTAACACCCCAGATTCTCCCCGCCTTCCCGCCGAACTTTCGACGGCGCCGGCCAGATGCGGCTACGCGTGGCATTGCCACAATACTCGGCATTCGTCCAGTTCAGGCGTTCGAAACCCTGGGTTCGTTGCTTCAGGCCCAGCTCTACAATGTGCAAAACAGCCTGGTTCAGATCTCCACGCTGTCAATATAGGCGCCAGCGGAAGGGCGCATACCGGCATGCACTGCAACTTAGGGCTGCGGGCAAAGGTGGGGCAATGGACGTCTTGAACCTGAAGTCGAAGCAATTCTCGCCGCAGTCGCTGCCCTCCTGCCCAGCATGCTATCCACCCGGGCGCTCTTTCCTTAGCCGGGCTACAATCATACCATGGAGGTAAGGTACTGTACCTCCATCGAGGACTATGACTCAGAAAACACGTTCAAGTTCAAGACTCTCTTAAACTCTCCAGCCCTGCACCTACTTGTGACCCGTCTTCAATCGCATCTATTATCACAAGAGCACGTTGAGCGCAACACACGCCGGCACCTCGATCGGACCCTGACCCCTCATTTCGTCATCTGGGAAAAGCTCACAAACACACCACTGTCTGAATCCTGTGAAGCAAAGACATTTTTTTTTCTATCGTCTCACTGCCCCGCATTTCGGCCAAAATGCCCATGTAAGTCACAGCGAATCCCTCGACGAAACTTCAAGATTACTCTGTCACCGAAACGCGCATGGAGTAACACGTCTGTTCCCCCTCTTCTAGGCTCAAGGATCCCTCAAAGAAATATCGGAAGTTCCCTCAGGTGAACTTGCCCGACCGCCAATGGCCGAACAAGACCATCGACAAGGCGCCGCGATGGCTGTCGACCGATCTTCGAGACGGCAACCAGAGCTTGGTTGATCCTATGGTACGCATTGCAACTGTCTATGCTTGGGGGACACACTCGTATGGCGAATAGGACTTACAGACTGACACTGAGCTTGCGCGCAGACCGGCGACGAGAAATGGAACTACTTCAAGATGCTCACCGAGCTCGGCTACAAGGAGATCGAGATCAGCTTCCCTTCGGCCTCCCAGACCGACTTCGACTTCACCCGCCGTCTGATCGAGACGCCCGGAGCCGTGCCCGACGACGTCTGGCTGCAAGTCCTCTCCCCATGCCGCGAAGACCTGATCAGGCGCACCGTCGAGGCCGTCAAGGGCGCCAAGAAGGCCATCATCCACATCTACCTGGCCACGTCGGAGTGCTTCCGCCGCATCGTCTTCGGCTTCACGGAAGACGAGAGCGTCGAGCTGGCCTCCAAGTGCGCCAAGCTCGTGCGCTCCATCACCAAGGACGACCCGTCCCAGAGCGGCACCGAGTGGGCCTTTGAATTCTCCCCAGAGACCTTCTCCGATACCTCCCCGGAGTTCGTCGTCCGGATCTGCGAGGCCGTCAAGGCGGCCTGGGAGCCGACCGAGGAGAGCCCCATCATCTTCAACCTGCCCGCCACGGTGGAGATGTCGACGCCCAACATCTACGCCGACCAGATCGAGTACTTCTGCCGCAACATCACGGAGCGCGAGAAGATCTGCGTCTCGCTGCACCCGCACAACGACCGGGGCTGCGCCGTCGCCGCCGCCGAGCTCGCGCAGATGGCCGGCGCTGACCGCGTTGAGGGGTGCCTGTTCGGCAACGGCGAGCGGACGGGCAACGTCGACCTCGTTACACTGGCCCTGAACCTGTACACGCAGGGCGTGTCCCCCAACGTCGACTTCTCCGACCTCGAGAAGGTGATCGGCACCGTCGAGGTGTGCAACAAGATCCCCGTGCACCCGCGGGCGCCCTACGGCGGGTCGCTGGTCGTCTGCGCCTTCTCCGGGTCCCACCAGGACGCGATCAAGAAGGGCTTCCAGCTGCGCGAGAGGGAGGGGAAGGGGTACGACGACTACTGGCAGGTGCCCTACCTGCCGCTGGACCCCAAGGACATCGGCCGCGACTACCAGGCCGTCATCCGCGTCAACTCGCAGTCGGGTAAAGGCGGCGCCGCGTGGATCATCCAGCAGTACCTGCACCTCGACCTGCCGCGGGGCCTGCAGGTGGCCTTCAGCAAGGTCGTGCAGAAGGTGGCCGACGAGCGCAGCCGCGAGCTGCTGCCCGTCGAGATCACGGAGCTGTTCGAGGCGACCTACTTCCTCAAGGAGAACCCGCGGTTTACCATCGTCGACTACACCATCTCGCCCGACAGGAGCACGAGTCCCGCGCCGCCCGCTCCCGGGAAGACGCAGGATACTAAGAACCTGAAGAGGGTGTTTGAGGGCGTCGTGAGTGTCGAAGGGAGGGAGTATAAGCTGCGCGGCAGGGGTAACGGGCCCATCTCCTCTCTGGCCAGCGCATTGAGGGACGTCGGGGTTGACCTGGATGTCAACGACTACAAAGAGCACGCGGTGGGCAAGGGTCGTGACGTCAAGGCCGCTACGTATATCGAGTGTACGGCTGCGGGGACGAACCAGCGGGTTTGGGGCGTGGGGATACACGAGGATGTGGTGCAGAGCTCGCTGAATGCTGTGCTGAGTGCGGCCAGTAGTGTAAATCCTCCTCTTTCTTTCCTGTGAGGCGAGATATGGGTTGGGATTGGAGCGATGCTAACGTGGTGTTTTGCAGTTCGTCCTCAGCCGCAATGGCAGCCCCGTCTTGGCAAAGCCCGTGCCGCAGCGGTCTCTGAGCAAGGAGTTCGACCTGGATGCGAGCGCGCGAGCGAATGGGAACGGGAGCGTGGATATCATCCAGCGTCTCGAGGACCAGGCTGATGAGATGTGAGGGGTGTATCGTATCACTTTGTTCGGGATGGGGTCACGGACAATCAAAAGTCGGTCGCTTTATTTTTGGAAGGGATAGTGTGGGACGACAGCGTCTCTTTCAGTGACTGCACAAAGGACAAGGGTAATTTGTAAAGACAGCGGAGATCAAAAGCGCAAATAGTATAATTATTGAATATACTGCTGAAGGTGGATGGATGTTTCATGGTTGAGTTCGTCAGTTCAGATAAAGGTCGGTCAGTTGCATGCGTTTTGGACGTGACCCGGTGCGTTTCTCTCTTCTTTATGGTAACATCTGTGGCTTCGAAAGGGGTTAGGTCATTAACGACCTAGAAGGCCGAGCAGTACAGGCACTATGAGGAGAAGCCTTGACTATCTTGAGTTCTGTGACGAATATCAGTCAGTCTGTCGGATGAACTTCAACAACCAGAGCATGTAAATAGAGGGGCAGTGAGGTCCGGAACTTTTGGCACGGTGATCGGAGGAAAGCTAGCAAACCAGCCTTATCACGTGAAAGTTGACAGTCTAACCAATGAGAAGAGGTGGCTTGCTCGTACCGGAAACGGCTTCCTGGAGAGACAGCCCCACCCCCGCTACCAGCTCGCCTTTGACCTCTGACTCCAAGCCGCCATCATTCAGACATCACGACGGACTGTTCGGGGCAAGTTTGGACAGTATTATCATCCTAGAAGGACTTCATCTGCTGCCACTCACAGCTCCCGGTAATAGGTTTTGCTGGTAGTCCACCCAGACTTTCTCGCCCTCTGTATTAGCGAGGTTCTCCAGTAGCTTTGACGCGTTGCCCATGCAGCTTTAATTACCTCCTGCCAAACTGAATAGGAGCAAGTCAATCCACTGAAACTGGGGCTCGACCATTGTCAACAAAAAAATTGCAAGCAAAGCGACCCGCACGTCACCCCTCTGTTTAAGTTACCAGAGAGATCAGATCTCCCCTTTTCACCAAAACAAAACCCGTTCTTTCAACCATCAGACCAGAGCCAAGTTCGACTTTGCCCATCTCGACGAGACTACCAGGATACAAGTCCGCCAATACTTCCCCTGTTCGCGTTTGCTGAGGGACGTGCTCAGATCTACGGCTCGACCCTATTTTCCCCCGCTTAATTCCAGCACTACCTACTAGATCTGAGGAAACGTCAGGCAGAACCTTTGCAGGTGTCTTTTGTTTTCTTCCCACGTGCAACCAGCAACAACCTCTCTCTTCCCACCTTCAAGACAGAAGTCCTTTCTTCGACGTCGGACTCTGCCATCTCCTAGTTTCTCTTTCCGACGCTTCCACAGACGGCCACGATGGAGGGCGCATCAGCACCAGATATTAACTCGGTTCTGACCGACTCGCTGTCTCCGGGTAAGAAACAAGCTTTCGCCTCACGTCAACCTCCATTTGTAGCCTCGTTAACCGACCCGTCTTGATGTACAGACGCGAACCTGCGAAATGCCGCCGAGCAACAGCTCTCCCAAGCTGCCGAGAACAACTTTGTGAGTTACACCGCCTCCGAGCCTCTCCTCCTGGCGCCTCTCGGACGCGGGGCTTCACACCGTCACATGCTGACAGCGTTCGCTTCTAGTCTTTATACCTCGCAACCCTCGTACAAGAACTCGCCAACGAGAATGCCCAGGGCCACATTCGTGCTGCGGCCGGTATCGCGCTGAAGAACGCCTTCACTGCCCGCGAATACGCACATCAGGCCCTCCTGCAACAAAAATGGCTCCAGCAGACAGACCAAGATACAAAGACACGCGTCAAGGAGCTGGCTCTACAGACACTGGCATCTTCCAATGCCCAGGCCGGCCAGGCGGCCGCGCAGGTCGTCGCCTCGATCGCGGCGATAGAGCTGCCGCGAGGCCAGTGGAACGAGCTGATGGCCGCTCTTGTACGGAACGTTAGCGACGGCTCGCCGCACCAGAAGCAGGCTTCTCTGACCACAATCGGTTTCATCTGCGAGAGCCAGGACCAGGACCTTAGGAACGCCCTCGTCAGCCACAGCAACGCTATATTGACGGCTGTTGTGCAAGGCGCGAGGAAGGAGGAGCCCAACAACGATGTCCGCCTGGCCGCCATCACGGCCCTCGGCGACTCGCTCGAGTTTGTGGGCAACAACTTCAAGCACGAGGGCGAGCGGAACTACATCATGCAGGTGGTGTGCGAGGCCACACAGGCCGAGGACTCGCGGATCCAACAGGGAGCCTTCGGCTGCCTCAACCGCATCATGGGACTTTACTACGAGAACATGCGCTTTTACATGGAGAAGGCGCTGTTCGGCTTGACCATCCTTGGCATGAAGAGCGACGATGAGGACGTCGCAAAGCTTGCTGTCGAGTTCTGGAGCACCGTCTGCGAAGAGGAGATCGCCATTGAGGACGACAATGCTCAGGTGAGTTGGCCTTTGCAGGTTCCGCAGCCTGAGCCCCTCCAGGCTAACGTCTATTTTTACAAACAGGTCGAGAGCGCCGACCAGGCCCGTCCCTTCTACAACTTCGCCCGGGTTGCCTGCGGTGAAGTCATTCCCGTGCTCCTCCAACTACTCACAAAGCAGGATGAGGACGCGGCAGACGACGAGTACAACACCTCGCGTGCTGCTTACCAGTGTCTACAACTCTACGCCCAGGCTGCCGGCCACATTGTCATCCAGCCAGTCATCCAGTTTGTCGAGGCGAACCTCAGGTCCGACGACTGGCACAACCGTGACGCCGCCGTCTCCGCGTTCGGAGCCATTATGGACGGTCCGGACGAGAAGACGCTGGAGCCGATTGTCAAGTCTGGCATGCAGCCGCTCATCAGCATGATGGAGGACCCCTCGATCCACGTCAGGGACTCGACCGCGTATGCGCTCGGCCGTATCACCGAGTCGTGCTCCAACGCGATCGACCCCGCTGTGCACCTCGAGCCGTTGATGGCGTCTCTGTTCAACGGACTGCTCAACAACCCGAAGATGGCCGCCTCGTGCTGCTGGGCTCTGATGAACCTGGCTGAGCGCTTCGCCGGTGAGCCGGGAGAGGCATCGAACCCCTTGACGCCGCACTTCAACGAGAGCGTCAGCAATCTGCTCACGCTGACCGGCCGTCCCGAGTGCGAGACTGCGGTCCGCACTGCCGCTTACGAGGTCCTCAACACGTTTGTGCAGAACGCGGCAAACGACAGCCTTCAGGCCCTCGGCTCGCTGTCCGAGGTCATCATCAAGCGGCTCGAGGACACAGTGCCCCTCCAGAGCCAGGTGGTCAGCATCGAGGACAAGATGACTCTCGAGGAGATGCAGACCAGTCTCTGCACCGTCCTCCAAGCCATCATCCTGCGTCTCGACAAGGAGATTGTGCCCCTCGGTGACAGGATCATGCAGACCCTGCTCTCGATCCTGTCCACTGTCGGCGCGCGGTCTACCGTGCCCGACGCCGCCTTCGCGGCTATCAGCGCTCTCGCGACTGCCATGGAGGAGGATTTCGTGAAGTATATGGATGCTTTCGCTCCCTTCCTCTACAACGCGCTCGCCAACCAGGAGGAGCCCAGCTTGTGCTCGATGGCTATCGGCCTCGTCAGCGATCTCACGCGGTCAATGGGCGCGCGCAGCCAGCCGTACTGCGACAACTTCATGAACTACCTTCTGAACAACCTGCGGAGCACGCAGCTGTCCAACCAGTTCAAGCCTGCCATCCTCCAGTGCTTTGGCGACATCGCGGGCGCTATCGGCGGCCACTTTGAGACCTACCTCTCCGTCGTTGCGCAGGTCCTGCAGCAGGCGGCCACTGTCACGGCGACGCCAGACAACTCGTACGAGATCTTCGACTATGTCATCTCGCTGAGGGAGGGTATCATGGACGCATGGGGTGGCATTATCGGTGCCATGAAGAGCAGCAACAAGAGTGAGTCCAGCGGCCTCTATACACAGATGGCGTGTCGTGCTAACAGTCCTCTCCCAGCTGCCGTTCTTCAACCTTATGTCCAGTCGATCTTCCAGATCCTGAACACGATTGCCCTCGATGCTAACCGGAGCGAGGCACTGATGAGGGCTTCCATGGGCGTTATTGGGTAAGTGGCGTGACTCCTTTCGCGTATTTGAACTTCTGGATGGCTAACAGACCGCAGCGACCTTGCCGACGCATACCCCAACGGAGAGCTGGTGGACGCCTTCAGGCAGGACTGGGTCATGGCCATGATCAAGGAGGTCCGCAGCAACAAGGAGCTACAACAGCGCACCATCGACACGGCCCGGTGGGCCCGCGAGCAGGTCAAGCGGCAACTCGGAGGCTCGGCCCAGGTCATGCAGCAGACATGAGATATACCGACATGGTCAGACGAGAGCAACCCCCCGTGTCCCTGCCCAACCCCGCTCCCGCAGTTGGGCAAGAGCTCAGCCCCAAGTCCACCACCCCAGCAGCGTCCCTTCCCGGCGGTCCCTTAATCCCCCAACAACAACAACCCATCCAACCCTCCCCCGACAAACTCGCCACGACACGACGACACTGCGCATCGTGTCAGAACGGGAATGACAGATACCCGACCTATACCCCCTTTTCCCCCTTTCCCTGTGCATAATTACCAACTGCTTTGATGCCTGTTCTACACCTAACACGGCATTCAAGGCGCAACCCACATTCCACGACACACCACACGACGCTTTATACCAACACATCCAATCCTTCACCCAACGCCGCTGCACCCTTTTTTTTTCTTGTCATTTTTCGCCAACGGGACCCGGGATAGAGGATATATTCATGTAGAGTTCCGTCTGCCAACATGCCGACGGAACCCATCATCACATCATGTAGAACTGGGGGGGGGGGAATATGGGACTCTGGGGACAAGGCGCAAAAACAGAGACTTTGCTCAAGACGAGAGAGACGGGGGGCGGGGGCTTCGATCCTGTTCAAGTGAACCAGGATATCAAAGGAGTTTTATATCGGGGGACTGGGGGGTAGGGCAGCCAGCCAGCCAGGCAGGCTTCATGTGGAATGAAAGGCAAGGTGTGTCTTGTCTGGCTGGCGAGGCGTGGTTAAGAAACAGAGTAAACTACACAACAAGCAGAGAATCTGAAGTCTTTTTCTCTCTCTCTCTCTCGAGTAGACCGAAGGGGGTGCTGCTTATCGCTGCGTTATGCGGTTGCGGAGGCACCGAGACTGGGATTGGTTTGATGTGTGAAGATTGAATTGATATGTTGATACCACCAATACACCTTTGCTGACCGCCGTATGTCTTGGTTGATGGATTGACGGATGTGATCGCCGAGATACGTGGTGAACGACATCCCCGGTCTTGGGCTGGGGATGTCGCCTCCCTAACGAGTCAACTGGCGCCAAGTCCGTTTGCATGAGTACGCATGTCGTCCTTGCCGTCGTCCTCCCTTGCTCACGCCGCACTAGTGACCATAGTTGTTGTCATGACCTTGAGCAATCTTCGTTACCATTTGCGGCGACTCGGGCACGGTGAAAAGAAACCTCTCACGTTCCCCAGTGGCCCGTTACACCAATGCGAGGGCCTTTCTCCACGCAGCTCCGAAAACTACCCAAGGTATTTTCGCGGCCAAGAGAAGGTTGTGGAATGGTGTGACGGGGAGTGGGTGCTTGACCGACGTTGCGCCGGGACGACGTTTATTGTCGGATAGCCGTGGCTTAAGGGTCGGTGACGCCGAGGCAGCAGCATGCAGGCAAGCGTTAAACAAGTCAGGTGTGTGCTCGAGCGGAGAAGACTGAACGAGTGGCGGCGGTAAGGCCGCCAGCAACGGCGAGAGACATTCGTGGCGCCGTAAGCCTGTACAGTTGCGGGGGGTGGTTGACGACGATGCGGCAGGCTCATATATGTATGAAAGACCAAGTTTCGGGATGTGAGATGCATATGTCACTGGTCACATGTGCTGACGGCGAGGACGGAGGAGTGTTGATGGGAGATCAAGGGGAGAAGAAGACGACATGGGAGAGTGAGGGGGGGATAGCGCGGAAGCGAGGAAAAGGAGAGCATCACGCCGGCAGCTCTGTCAAGGTGATGGTTCGACGGTTACTTGGAACTAACTAACAACACGGGTCGTTGCAGCCGGTGACCGTCACCGACACCGAGTTCGAGTGCTGCGTATTGACGGGTAGCCACATCCAAAATGGCCTGGGAGCGTCTGGATTCGCGGGATCCCCTTCCAGTTGCTCGATACGCTGAAGCATGTATCCGTCAATTTTAATCTACCTGCTGGGAGGTCCATGGTCACACAGATTGCGGAACGGTGTGGCCCTCTTTCGCTCTTCTCTTTCCCTTCTCTTTTCACCATACATAAGAGCCCATCTGGGACGGACTTGGCTCCGGCTTTTTGTCACGACCCGTATGCAAACTGATTCGCTCGTCCAGTACAGCCATACCCAACCAGCTCCCCGTGGTCACTTCTCGCAGTGTTGTAAAGGCTTCGAAAACTCAGCCGCAAGATAATGCAGCTGACCCACGGCATGGACTGCCCGCCCGGGGGCGAGCCGACCGCCACGGCCCTGCCCCTACCGCTTCAGCTCCGGGCTGCGCCTGTTAATGCCAGCGCCAGCGCAGCCGGGACGGTGCAGCAGGTCGACTTCCTCGTCTCGACCAGCACAAGCCAGCCCGACGTCCGAGTCAGCATGCCGGTGACCAGCGGCCCGCTGGCCATCGTCGACTCTCAGCAGCAGTCGGCCGTTATACCATCTCTGATGCCAAACACCTGGCATGCCACTCCTGCGAACTCGACACTGATCGGTACTGCGGCGCCCAACCTCAAGCGCCAGAGCAGCCATAGGTCAGAGCCTTAGTCAGGGTACCCCATGGGCTCGGATTCGAGCACCGCTGAAAAGACAATGACTAACCGAGCTCATCTCTAGGTGGCATCCGATGAAGAGCAGGTGCCATCACGGCAGCGGTGTCCCACCGTGCCCGTCATGCCGTCGAGCGGGACTTGGACCGGGCAACCGGTGAAACGCCTTCACGTCTTCAATACGTGGTTGATCACCATAACCGGGCGCTACCAAATATGAAGGAAAATCCGCCAGTTTCCGCGATACTCGAGGTCTCCTACACGTTATAAACTCCCCACCCCTCTCCTATTTATCATCTTGGTTACGGCAATATGACCGGCGTGGACCACCGCACTCGTGGGAAGCCCGTTCAACATGAGGGGAGGCTGGTCGAGACGTTGCCTACCATACCTCGCAGTGGGCCGCTTGGAGTCTCGTCAATGGACTATATATTCAACATCCCCAAGATCACCGCTCCCAGGATGGTCGGGCCTGTCACCTCCCCTTCATACCACCAACCGGTCCTAAGAAGGTGCCGCGAAGGATCTCCTAGAAGCTCAACGTGGCCCCGCAAGCAAAACTTCTTCCCAAATATGCCGCGTCAAGAACCCGAGTCGAGACCCCTTCGGAAGATCAACACTCCCCCCGTCGTCAAACCAAGTTCCAGTATGTCTGTCCGTTATACGTCATTCCTCCGGAGAGAAAAGAAAATCCACACAACACCGGGAGTAGAAGCACACACCACCACCACCAGCCTTCCTTCCCCCCTATATTCTTTTCATTGCCCAGGCCTGGAACAGTAGTGGGCGTTCGACAACCCAACCCGGTCCGGCTACCGCCCTGGCGGCCTCGCTCTCAGCCGTTCTATTTCATCACATACGCACAAACACTTTCCTGCCAAAAGCCGTCACTGGACAGCCACTTTAACACCCCTCGTTCCGGATCAGCAGCATGGAATCAACGGAGCATAACCCCCTCGAGCTAGGACAACATTGACGCGGCTCGCTTTCTCTTCTGACTTACCCGTGCCGCGAGGTGCGGGATTAATCGCTACTGAGGGACGGTTCTCCGGTCTAGCTGACGGCGGGATGGAACTGCTTGCGCGTTGTGATAGGACGAGAGAGCGTGTGTGATGGTTGTTGACTCTGTGATTCGTGTCTTCACTTAGCGTTTCTTACGTCTCTTTGTCACGACCGTCATCCACCCCTTCCCTCCCCTTCCCCCCCTTTCTCGAAGCGCTGGATATGTAGTGGAGGATTCCTTTTGCCGGTTGCGTCGTGTTTCCTATGATCGTTGTTATGACGTCTGGCTGGGAGCGATGGAACAGGGACAGACAGGACGATGTCTGCTTGGTGCAAAAGGAGGATGTATGATCGACGGGATGTATCTCGTTACTCTGAGGGTTCGTTACTTTCGGTCTTGACATTTCACTTCTCGCTTCTCTGCGCTAGAGTGGGCTTTAACGGAGAATCTCTGATCTGGAAGTTATCTGCTTTGGTTGCGATATTTTGTATCTCGGTTATGGGTTGGTTAATCGTTACCGCGTTCATTTCCTCTGGACTCTCCCGTTTTCACTTCCGTCATACAGACCCTAAGAACCGAGTCAGCAGACAGATGATGCACGTATTCACTGTTTCGACCCGGTTGCCTCTCAGTCAATCATGCAGGTCCGGTGAAAGTGAAATGTCCGGGACTCCATACCGACCGAGGTCAGGCTGGAGTTAGTTGCCGTCTGGCGATCAGCAGCCAATCAGGCATGCCAATTCCCCTCACGAGGATCATGGGATGCATCGGCGCGGAACGCCAGCGCTGACCGAGGAAAACCTTCTTTTGAGCCTCAGTCTTTATTTCGTCCACGACTCCAGGCTCCTTCTCGTCGAAGCAATACTTTGCGAGATGTAGTCCTCTATTAGCGGTCCCATGTCGACCGCCCCATCCGTGGCGACAGACCACATCACCCTAATAACGATCACACGGCGGGGGAGTTACGTCCACATGTCATTTGAACTTTCTTTCCATTGCGCTGCCATGGACAAGTCGCAGATAAGTAAACCAGCGCAATGCTAGGAAACAGACAGCCAACCAGCCCCATCTCGAGAAACGCCAACCCGAACTCCCAGATGCCATCATGATTACCCGTATGCAAAATATGCGACCAACGCCAGCGTCTAATCATCAAACCCCCGCCTGCCTCCCTACTCACGCGGCAGTGGTACTAACAGCATCAGCAACCTTCCCCAACGCCTCGCTCAGCGCTCCCCCCTTCTTCTTAGCCTCCTGCTCGGCCAGGAACCGCGCGTACCGGCTCTTCTTGTTGTGGATCCCGCACTCGGTCTTGTCCTGCCCCTTCCACCGGCCCGCCCTCTCGTCCTCCCCTTCCCCGACAGGCTGCGTCGAGTGCCAGTCCCCGACGCTCTTGTACCCCTTGTCGAGCAGCGCGTTGTAGGGCACGTCGTGCTCCCTCACGTAGGCCTGCACCTGGCCGAAGCTCCAGTTGACCATGGGGTTGATCTTGATGATGCCTCTCTCGTCGTCCACTTCGATGACGGGGATGTCCCCCCTCTGCCCGCCCTGCGAGCGCCGCCGCCCCGTCAGCACGGCGGCGACGTCGAGCTCGGCGTAGGCGCGCTGCTGCGGCTCGACCTTGGCGTACCAGTCGTAGAGGTCGGCGGCCTCGTCGTACAGCCGGGCGCCGTAGCGGGACTCGAAGTCGGCGGCGGTCTCGCAGCCCTCGGGCTTGAAGATGTGGAGCTTCGTGTTGGGGTAGCGGGCCTTGACCTTGTCGATGAGCTGGTAGGTCTCGTCGAAGTGGTAGAGGGTGTCGAGGAAGATGAGGGGCACGGTGGGGGAGTCCGGGTCCTCGGCCTGGATCTTGGAGAGCATGTCGAGGGTTACCAGGCCGGTGAGGCCGAAGGCAGTGGACTGGTAGAGGTTGGGGAAGAGGATCTTGGCGAAGCGGAGGATGGCCTCCGGCGACATCTTCTCGAGCTGGGAGTTGAGGTGTTTGAGGTGCGCGGGCGTGAAGGATACCCGCGGCAGGGAGGACTGGGATGCGGTGCCGGAGGCGTAGGCTGAGTCTACCGAGGATGTGTCGTCCATCTTGGGGGAGGAGGGGGAGAGGCGTGGGGAGGGGTACTCGGAGGAGGTCTGTGTTTGGAGGGCGGAATCCATGGTGGTTCCTGTGTTTAAGACGACTAGATGGGGGTGTCTACGGCCTCGCTAATACTATTGTGAGTGTGTTTGGTGGTTGGAGAAAGTTTGATGACGACAGCGGCGAGTTGACGACTGGAGTGAAGTCTTTTGTGTTGAATGATTGTGAGAAGGGAAGAGGAGTCGAGGAGAGAGTTACGGGAGACTAAGGGGGGAGAGAAGAAGGAGGAGACTGGTTGCGTCTTAGAAATGCAACCTCTGGAAGCGAGCTTCTCCGTGTCTCGACACAGCTCCTTCGGCAATGGCAACGGACAAAGCAACTTTCCTGATAATTAGTAAGTATTTCCGGTACTACAGTGGTGATGAGTAGGCCGTGATTCTATCAGCAGTGAGAGCGGCAGAGCCAGTCAAAGTCCATCCCCAGGCCTATCGCTACCAATTGCGCCCTTCAAACCGGGGCCAAGCAGAATTGGAACAACGCCGTGTCGATTGCGCAATTTCTAGCGAGCCCACAGCCCCGGACATGGTCTTTCAGCTACGCGCAGAAGTTTTCAAAGGCGTGATGAGTGTTTGATGTCTTGATGAAGGTTAACAATCACGACATCCGCGCTAGGCTGTTTTGGGGGTTCTGTCGCCCTGTATGATTGGTCAGCGTCAAAGCTCGGCGCCGCAGGGGAATGGCGACATGGGCCTTGTGGCAACAACCACCCTGAACTTGCCATGGGCCCTTTGGCCCGATGTACACGTAAGGCATATCAACTTCCTCAATCGCACATTAACGGTGCAGTGACGGTGTTCTGGGTGAGTACCTGTGAACGGTATCCCACATGGTCGATGTCATTATGCGCTGGGAAGTCACTGGACTTCAACGTTGGACTTTGGCTCTGCGGACTCGACATTGACGACATGCTTAGTCAGCTGGTGCCCTCCATGATGTCAACCCTAGAAGTCCCAAATGCCGCCATACCGGTCGACCCGCGTCACGACGTTGCGGCTCGGATCAGATCTTATTTATGGGGAATCACTATCTCCCGCCGAGTGCCGCGTGCAACGGTACGGTAGGCGCATTGTTCTTTTTACGGTGCGTCTCAGTAAAGTTTGCCCGAGGAGCAGACTTTCCGGTCCTTTCGGCCGTCTGGGACGAACACATGTCATAGGAAGTTGCGAAGAGGTTTGCAGATATGGTTGTGAGTCTGATACCTCGAGTCGAAGTCACGAGGGGTGTCGTGTCGTGCAAAAATAGGGAGAACGAACCCAATGACCGATGGACGAAGGAGTGGTCCTCCTCCAAAACATGATCCGCGACAGCCACCGACAACCGCCATCGCTCTTATTGGTTGACGTACACGTGTAAACGGTCAACAATGACCCCTAGCCATCCAGACGATACCGTGGAACTCCGAGATGCACAGGAACTGTTGGCCAGGATGCCTACTCAACAGCAAGAGATCTCTAAGCCGGCCATACTGTTCGTATCTGCTTCCCGGCGCGCCCGTCACCCATGCCATGATACTGTCACGCCGTGCCGGACGCGAACGTCGCGAAGTTGACTCCCAGTGGGAATCTTGAGCCACATGGCACCCGTAGCCTCGATGGTGTGCAGCAATAGCTTCATTACGAAGTAATAGGTGCCAAGTCAAAGTACGCCTGCAGGAGGACGTTCCAATTCGCTGGTAAGGAACCATCTAGCTGCCCTCTGATGCCATCAGACGATCAGAGTCCCATTCGAACCTTTTATCCGAAAGATGCGGGCATAGGGATTGTGCTTGCGGGGCACCGTGGGGGTTGGGATGGCGAAGGCATGGATCTTATTGCATTCAAGTAGGTTATTCATCTATCAGTTCACAACACTCTTCCCTGCTGTGACATTTGCAGCCCGCGTGACAGACAACACTCACGATGGGCGGGATTCCTCTGCCGCGGCGTTCCAGTCAACCCCAATTGCCATGGTGGAAGGTATGAGGTTTGGTTATGACCACGTCCCACCGAACACAGCCATCGCCAACTGGCTCGAGCAACACAAGCTCGACATCTGGGGTTTCGTCATCATCCGCCGCACCTACGCCTTTCAAGAGAAATTGGACAAATTCCTCGCCCTAGCCAAGCAAGACGCGCGTGAATGGCTCGAACAACACGGCTCCGAATACCACGCCACCCTCTATGACAAGCTGGCCTGGACCGTCATCGAGGATCCCCAAACGCTGGAGGGCCCCAGCATCCTCGACACCTCCCACAAGTTCCAGGCTTTGGCTAGACACCAACGGTCGGGCCGAGCTGCAGGCCACTTCCTTCCCGGACGTGGAGGACAACCCCGCGCTCAGATACCGCTACTTCGTGCACGTGGACGAGGAGAGCCTGGAGAGCGTGGTGGACGACGAGAAGGCGCGAGACGAGAACGCCGGCTACTTCTGCAAGGTTGTCTTTCCGGATTCCGTCATGATCCGCGAGCAGCCGCGGGCGGCGGGGGAGATTCCGGACCCCCAGGACCCGTTGGACGAGCAGCTGGAACTGTTGGACTGCGTCAAGAAGATCAGGTTCGGACACCTCGTTTCGCTGTACCGGGTTACTCTTGACCCCAACATATGGTGCTATTTTCAGGTCGAGGTGGACTACGACCACGTGGGGATTGCTGTCTTCTAATACCTAGATTGATTGGGTTCCTCGAATTACCGTCGCCAGTCCGCCTAATGTAACAGTTAGGGTATCACGCGACGTCGATAGTCGTAGTCTTCAGAGCTCAGCCCAGTTGGCATTTTGAGGTTGGAGTTGCGCCACAAGCAAATGCGCCTCAATTGACGGACGACTCGATTTAGCGAAGCGATGTCAGTGATCAAAATCCTTAGGTCTGTGATTCTGAGACTAGCTTACAGACTCTTACTTCCTAGTTACCTGAGGCCTGGGTATTCGAACATCCTGATGAGAGACGTTAGGGCGGTTAGCATTTTAACTCGACGCCAATATTCCCCAGTAGGTGTTTGCCCTGATCGTTGAAGCCAACGGCGCGGTGCGAAATATTAGTGAACAGTAGGTCTCGAGATCATCATGATGATTTCAAGCGCATATCCCCTGACGTCGGTCTAGATCCTTCAGAACTAATACACGTGTATGTACACGTGTGGGCTGTCTCGGACTTACAGTCACGGTAAAGTCTTCACAATCTCGTCACTGGATTTTGGCGTCGTCATTCCATCTTCCTACCAGTTAACACGTACCCACAGCATCCGAGATAAGACATGCTCTACCGGGTCTAGATCCTACCAGACCCGACACTCCTTTGGGGTGCCGTGATTTTGTATCATCCCGGCGCCCTTCGCAAACTCTGCGATCGACCGGAATGCTGAAGTCGATGCACCGGCCGTTCTGCGCCCTCTGATTGGCTTGGTTCTGGCGATCGTCGCTCGGCGCCAGGAGACCGGTCGCGGGACCCCGAAGTGGGGCCTAAGCTGAACCGTAGTGCCCGGGCTAGCGCCTTAGCGTCCGGGTCAACACCGGCGCCTCTTCCGGATCCGGTGCTCTCTGTGCAAGCCATGATTCTTGGTGATTTACTCTCCGACATGAAGCCATTTCGGTTTCCCCGGATCCATCGGTGACAAAGCAAGTCGAAGACTCAGTATGGAACTCCTCAGGGACAGTGCAAGCTCCGCGATGAGAGTTTCAAGCGGTGATGGACGAGCATCGGCGATCTTGGCGAAAGACTCGTCCCAATGGCTTAGCCAAAACAGGCTGCTTTTTGCCAGTATAGCTTCACGACTGGCTGCTGCTGCTGCTGTTGGGAGCAGTGGTCGTGTGACGCTACAGCACAGCATCCACAGATCGGGGGATATATGCGCGATGCCTTGCTACTGCTGCCCTGCCAAAGTGTAGCTTCGCGACCGGCTCGACACCGAGCATTGAATAGCACAAAGGACTGTACAAAATTGCTCACAACTCTGCCGCGGTTTTAGCCAGTCTCCGCTACCGACGGGCACTACGGACATTACCACCAAGCCGGATTCCCATTACCACGGTCTTGGCTCCTGATCCAGAGATCAAAGGCGCCGATCCCTAGCGTACCGCCGATTCGAACGACATGATCAAGACTAGATCCTGAACAGTTCAGATCGGTCATCGCTTCAAGTGGAATCCGACCGGATTAGCCAGCGGACACGCGTTGCCGTTCCCGGCGCAATGCCCTGTGTTAGCGCACGCCACTAACAAGATCGCCAGCTCACCGGTAGTTGCCTCTTTGTGATAAAGTGCCCGTATCCCATACTCGTGGCTGACATGGATGAAGTCCGACGGAGCATTCTCCGGCTTGCCTCCCTGAAGAGCATTATCACCGGTGACGCTCGGCTAGCATTCGTTTTCTAACCGTCACCTTGCATCGCCACTGACGTGTTCGGAGCCTTGTCTGGGAAGATGCGAGGAACATGTGGTGTACGACATGACTGAGCCCGTGGACCTCCTACTACCGAGAGATGATGGCTCGGCGTACCCTTACACCGCTCTGCAGATACACGGCATCCTGCTCGTCGTCATCCTCACCTTTATTGCAGTAAGCATATGTGGCCTCCGCGTCTACAGTCGGAACGTCACAGGGACATTTGGACGGGACGACTGGCTGATATGCGCCGCAACGGTACGTACGCCTTCAATCAAGACCCCAACAGTGCGAGATTGAAAATGTTCTGGTCCTGACTTGGCACCCAGTTCTTCACCATCAACCAATGCTGGGCAAACAACCTGTTCTTGCATGACGGCTACGTCGGTGTCCACGAGGCCGATATACCAGCCCATGGCCCCAACAATACGTGGTTGTGGAACTGGCTGGGGCAGCTGTTTTACATGCCTATTCTCCCACTGGTCAAGATCTCTGTACTGTCCTTCCTCCTCCGGCTGGGAGGGAGGCAGAGGAGAGGTGTGCGGATAGCCATCCAAGGACTCATCATGTTCAATGTCTTGCAACTGACTGCCGTCCTACTCGTCACCATCTTCCAGTGCCAGCCCATGAAACTGGCCTGGACGGCTGCCTACTTCGAACGCGAATCACTCGGCCGTTGCGTTAGTCTGGCACCTTTTACGCTTACGGCAGGTTCGCTAAACATCTTGACGGACCTCCTGACGCTCGTCTTTCCTTTCCGCATCTTTTTAGACCTCAACATCAACAAGAAGCTGCGCAATGCCTTGATTGGTGTCTTCCTGCTAGGCGTGGCGTGAGTATTCTGACCTCGAGGCTACCTCATCCTTGTACTCGAGATAAAGACTGACCTGCCACAGCATCCCTATACTGAGCATCGTACGCCTCTACCTGTTCTACGAGAACTTTCACGTCTTGTCACATGACCCCACCTACTCCATAGGCTACACCATCAGCGCGGTCGAGAGCAACCTGGCCATCATAGCCGCCTCGATACCGGCCCTGTGGCCGCTGGCACGCCGCTGGTTCCCGGCCATGGACGACAAGCTGGGCATCAACCGCCACTACCAGGCCGACATCGAAGTGCAGTGCTTGGGCGACTCGGGCGGCGGCGCCGCGGCAAGCATGAGCCCCCCGAGGGTGAAGGTCAAGTGGACGAGGACAGACACCGTGCGCCAAAGCCGGCCACATCTCGATAGCCATAGCCTCAGCCTGGTCGGCGGTAGCCAAAGCAGCACTTCGAGGAAGATGTCCGGGGAGCATACAAGTCGGGACGCCCTGATGCTAGCGTCTTCTTCCTTCGCCCTGCCCCCTTCTACATTGGCCTCCCTCCTACCGTCGCCTCAAGAGATGCGGGCCGAGGACGAGGGACAACCGGGCGATTACTTTGGCAACTTCGGCTGTGTGGTTGCCGGTGGACCCGACCGCGACTCGTACCACAGCATCATTGCCGGGATCGAGCAGCAGCACAGTCCGTGGGGCAACCACGGACACACCTTAGACGAGGCCGCGGCCCGCGACAACGAGCGGCGCATGCAGCTGCTGGCCGACGGCGCCGGGGTGTTCAGGACGCAGCTCGGGTCGTCCAGCGATGCTCCTTACTCGCTCCCAGAGAGGCCGCAGCCGGCGGCGTTCAGGCTTGGTTTGCCGCCGAGGGCGAAGACCACGCCGGCGGAGTTTACGCTCACTCTCCCGCCAGAGAGGAAGAAGAAGAAGAAGAAGAAGAAGAAGAAGAAGCTCGTGGCAAGGTTCCCCGGTGCAGGGATGTTTGTCGAGTCGGAGGATTGAGGACATCCCCCCGTCCTGAGGTGTGCACGTGAACTGGAAATTGTGGGATTCAGGTCTGGGAGGGCCTATGGATTTTTACCAAGCATGAGCGGGGGCGTTTACGGTTCATACCCACGATGCTTTCTTTCTTGTCGGTTTCAGGGAAGGGAGTTAGAGATTGTTTTTTCTTCTTTTGCTGCAAGGATCTACGTACTGCAGCGGAGGATAGCCGATCTGCACATAGTCAGGCTATTTGAACCTGAAACGGGATTCTACCAAATGTGATGTGTCAGGTCATCGCTCAATTCGAACACGGCCAAGAATGCCGAGCCAGGGGGCAAGCGACGCGAAGGGACGAGAGTCTGGCCCTCGATTTGCTCCCTGCGGACTTTTCCTTGCCTCGGGCGTAAGGCAGCGCTTGCCAATATCTCAGACACGCGATGACGAAGGTGTGCACAAAAGTGTGCACGACACAAGATATGCGTCGATCTTGATTCCTACGTCAGTCGAGGTGGTGATCAGAAAACTTGGTGAGTGGTGTTATTGTCGACTGGAATCCTAGCACGACCAAAACATTAAGACGCGTAGAATGTCCATGCCAGCACTTGTTTGTCGCCCACCTTCAACCTTCCGCTGCTGGGGCTCTTGATCTTCCCAGGTCCTCGAGATCTTTCTTTAGGGCTATAGCTCATTCTTCAGTGCATACCCAGTCTCACACGTTCTGCTAGGGCTCGATAAGCAGAACTGCAACAAAAGGCGAGCGAGCTTTCGCGGTTTGCCATCTGCCCGCCTGGCAAACTCCCAAGGCTTTGACTCGCGCGTCACTGGCGAGATTAGCCAATCAAAAGCTGCTGATCGTCTTCTGGTGGAGGATCACCGACCAGGGTCCCCACAAGATCCTCTCCGGATCAAGATCCCCGGAGAACGCGCTGCGTCTTCGGGATTTCTGCTCTGGTCCCTCTCCCTTGTTGGGTGAAAAGTCGGATTTTGTCTCACTTCTTCCAGGGAGCTCCGCATAACCCTTGAGGACTCGCAAACCCCGTTCTGGCCAGCCTCAACTTGGTTCGCACAGTCTTCCCTGCAAAAGAGCACAGTCGAGTTCCCTTCTTTCGTACAGGCGTGTGAGACAGTGCATGATGTCGACGCACGGATCTGACAGAGATTTCCCGAACAGAGAATAGATCAGACAGTTCTGAGGATATTCACAGCCCTCCCAGGCATCCCCTGCTTCTCCCTGACAAGATTGATACTCTTTCCTTTTCTTGTGGCGACCTGCGCACGCACGGCTTGTCAGGTACGGGTTGCCCCCGGGCCAGTCATGGCCATGCGACTCTGTCAAGCAGTGTCAAGTTCATGTGTCGAGCGGGACGCGGCGCAAACACTGGAACCAGTGTGGACATGTCAGGATTGGTGGCAGAGCACGTTTCCCCTCTCTCTCTGCCAGGCCTATCCCCAGCTGTAAACATCAACAAGCAACGGGTCTTACGTATCTGTCAAGCGACAGCTGACATCATTGACTCTTGATGGCGTGACGGTCACAAGTCAGACCTTTTCACACCTTGAATCAGGCAGGTCAGAGCAGTACCAGTCTTATATGTTGTGGGCAGACCTCGCAGAATCGTCTGCCGATTATGGCCAGGACGAGCTGATTGCCGGGGCAGCATGGCACCCAGCATTCCGAGATACAGCGCATCCAGAGCGTGCTGGAATGAAAAACAGTACACGGTCCCTCCCTGAAGTCACTGCCAGTTCCCCATAGTTGTGGAGTTGTCAGTCCCTTTTAGGTGGACCTGTGTAGGGTAACCAAGGGGGCGAGGAATGCAGGGCGGTCCCTTGCCTTGGCCGTCATCGCTAGTCATGCTCCTGCTCCCCGATTCGGGCATTCCTGTCTCTGTTACTGCCCTCTAGACTCGAAAACAATGCTTTCTATGGGGCGAACAGGGTGTTTGTTTTTGTGAAATCTGACTAGGGCTTGCGGGTTGATATATTCCATTGTCCTCCATTCCCGCATCATTACCCCAGACACTCTGGCTCTTCCCGAAATTACACTCGTTGAAATTGCGTTCAGACTATCAACTACAGCAATCCCTAGATGTGCAACGCGTCAACTACTAACTACGCGGAAACGGGTTACCGCTCGTCTTGCTCATCTCTCGCGTCAATCGTCAGGGCGAGGAGTTGCAAGCGGCGCCCTCAACGCGCCATGCCTAGCGACAACGACATGGCAACCTCTAATCTCTCGGACCCCAAGCCGACATCTTCTCACGTCGGCAGGGAGGACAAGGACACTGTGGACAGGTGCTCGAGGGGATCTGACAGCTCAGTCCCGAGCATGGTCGAAGACCACGGGTCCGACATCTCGATCGATGATGACCAGTACTACCGGACCAGCGGCGAGCAGATATGGGACACGTTCTGGCACTCGGGCTGCTCAGAAGAGGAAGAAGAGCGGCCGGCCGTGTCTCCCAGCTATCATTATCCAGCACTGGTCACACCGTCCTTGAGTCTCGGCAACCAGCAATTCCTCGCCAGCCATAAGCGGCCTACTCAGACTCAAAGCCTAGGCGCGATAGAGGCACCCAGCTACGCTAAGTATCGGTCAGCGGACTATGCACCGCCGCGGGCAGAGCGGCGGCGCGCTGTCCATCAGTGCAAGGTGTCGTACAGCATCTTCCCTCCGCAGGAGTCGGCCGGGATGACACGGCAAAAGACCATCACAGCTCGCCGGCGTCCATCTCAACTCACACTAGAGGCACCAAAACAACGTGTCACCTCACAGGGGGACTCACCTCGTCATTCTCTCCGTAGCTCAGCCAGCGCTCGGAATCTCAGGTCCGGCTCCGCGTCCTCGGCCTTCTCGGCCAACTCTAGTTTCTCCACGGCCAGCGATGTCTCCACTGCCTCGGACCACACAGCCATCACCACCCCGGCCGCCTCACCGCGCGTGTCGTGGGACTGTCCTCGGACCCCGAAACCCACCCATGTCAGCCAGTGCATGGACTTCACCAAGGCAGCCAGCAAGCAGTCCTCCATCCCCAACCTGCGCAGGGCCGCGGCCAAGCAACCCTCCCTCCCTAACCTCCGCGCCCTTCCAACCCGCTACCGGCCCTCACAGCCGCGGAGCGCCACGGCCGAGGACTTTGCGGCAGGCGAAGCCCGCAACGCCCGCGTGGTAGCCGCCATCGCCGCACCAGAACCCTACCCGCGGCCCCTCTTCGCCCCACCCCAGCCGGTCGTGGCACCTCAGCACCCTGCGCGTCGGGCACCGCTACCGCCCGTGTCCCAGCGCCTCCCCCCGCCGGTCTCAGCCACGAGGGCAATCCCCCCGCCTCTCAACCTCAGCCGTCCCCTCCCGCCCCTCCCCTTATCCTTCTCCCGCCCACAGACCCCGCTCTCCGCGCCTCCCCGCCCGCAAAGACCAGAGCACGCCCACAACTTCGGCCCGGCCCTCTCCCCTCCCCGCCCCGCAGGCCCTCCCCGCGCGACCTCGCAGCCCCTACCGGGCCACGACGACTTCCAGCCCCCCGTCGTGTCCGTCTTCGAGTGGGACTCGGAGGGCGAGGGGTCCGACTCCGAGAACGCCGCCAACCCCTCGGCCACTAGCTTCGCCAAGCGCATCGCCCGGGGCTTCGCGCACATCCAGGCGGCGCGGAACCACACGCACTCTTCTTCTTCATCAAGACGCGTCGTCGTAACCACTCCCGTGGCATGCAGTGGTGGCATGGACGAGCTCACGCGCATCCGGTCGGGCGAGACGGTGACCCGGTTCCGGCCCGAGCGGCCGAGTGCCCGGCAGAGGGCGCTGACGGTGGAGGACGTCCGGCGGGTCGAGGAGGACGTGGATAGGCTTAAGTTGGTAAGGGAGCAGGTCGCGAGGGAGAGGTGCAGCAATGAGGTGGTTGCGCCGCCGCCGCCCAAGGGGCCGAAGAGGGAGAAGAGCGCTATCTTTGGACGGATGCTTGGGTGGAGGACGCAGTAGTGATTGGGAAGGGGCTTATTGTATTGTGACGATTGGAGATGCCTGGAGTTTTACGGATGGCGGTATGGTGCCATATGACTGGGATGGATGGACATGGATGGATAACGGATGGAGTATCATGCTGCATGATGCTATGATGAATACTATGCTTTACAGTTCTATGACACAATTGAAGGGTTACACACAAGCTGATACTACCGGGCTTCCGTCGATGTGCAATTGCTCGTTGAATAACTCGGATCGACTCCATTTGGGAACGCCAATTCCGTCATCAAGAGCATCTATGAATCCCATCGCACGGACCTTTTTATCCATGTAAGGACGCTTTGTTCCGCATATGATCATACCTGAAGTCTCTCTTAAATCGTTGAAGCCGTATCTCATACATCAGAACGTAAGCATGTCCATATCTCGTCAACACCTCGTACCCAAAGCAAAATCGAGCCCTAACGCCATGCAATACCGAGCCAACAACCGCCATCTAAGCCGTCAAGAATCCCAGCCGATTGTAACAACTCCAAGTCGACCCCCGTGGGGATGGTGCAGTTCAAGAAGCGAAGCCAGTCCAAAACCAACGTATCGTGACAGGTCACACTCCCTCCCTCTCTCCCACACGCACTCCCGCTCGCGAGACCGCCACCCGTCCTCTCAGCACCGATCATCCTGTGCAAACCACCTCTAGACACTCCGCCTCCCCCCTCTCCGAATCTGACTCTTCCTCACCTCCCTCCTCGTAAACCTCGCCACCCTCCTCACCCCCAACACCCCGTCCTGCCCCTCCCCAAACACCCACCTCCCCCCGTCATCCCCCCTCCCGAGCCCCATCTTCCCCTCCCACTCCCCCTTACTCCTC